>JAPYZC010008275.1:0-10008 GCA_030522665.1 Ichneumoninae sp. A BG-2022a
GTACATATTTTTATTTATATATATATGTATATATATTATTATATATCTATATATATATATGTGTATGTACGAGCTTGTGGACTCTACGAGTCGGCAAACTCGGTAACGATAGTAAATTTACTGTACATACCCAACCCGAACTATTCGTACAACGGGGAAAACTTACGAACGGTTTGCTGTTGGGTTACTCTCACTGATCGGCTGTTATCGGAAGCGGGGAATGTCGAAGCATTTTGTCACTTCATTGGTATGTACATATGTATATATATATATATATATATATATATATATATATATATATATATATTTATTCATATATTTCTGTACGAGCTTGTGGAGTCTACGGTAAACGGCCTAGTTTGTGACTCTGACAACACATTTTTTTACTGCTATAAATTCCGTATTTGTCAAATATCAACCGGTTTACTGGAAAATTTAAGAGCGTTAAATGCGTTAAATATAGTTTGGCGACGCGCATATTTCTTAAGTAAAATTTTCAGTAATTAAATTTATCTGCGAATGGTGCGATTTGTATCTTAGGGGGCTCGGAACAGCATTGCTAGACGGACCTTACTAGCTTCGGCAGATGTACAATAGTGCGATTTCATTCGCAAATAAGTATTGAACCACGTTGAAATTATATATAAAAATCTTCACCATGAACCACTTTATCGATGAAATAAAAAGAAATCGTACCTTCGTTTTGTTTTTTTTTCATTAAATTCGCGGGTTCAATAACTAATAATAATAATATTTTTGTTAAAATTCCCGATGATTTAACTTACCCAATAGGTGAATCTCATTCAGAAGGTTTTAATGCACATGTTGCAACAGTTTGCTTTCAGCACGACTTAATAAAAACGGACATTGCTGCTTTAAAAGTGTCAAACTGAGCCGTTTACCTTATAAGTCGGGAATCTCGGTAACGTCAGTAAATTTATTACACTCGGTGCAAAAATGTCAATTTCCCGCACGCTTCGCACAAAACCTATATTTTCACACCCCGTGAACGAAAAATTGGTACGATACTCTTGCGAATTTTTTTTCTGAACTCGTGTGGTTGCAGCATTGGTCAGAATAGTACATTTCGATACTCGTGCGAAAAAACTTTTTCCGACGAATGTTGCAATCACACGAGTTCAGAAAACGTTGTTCGCACGATTATCGAACAAAATTTTATTTCACAAGGTGTGAAAATGCGGTTTTCCGCACGCGAAGCGTGCGCCATTTTCCCACTAAGTGAAATAAAAAGTTTTATCGCACTGGTATCGTAAATTACTATTACTGTACATATCCAACCCGAACTATACAACGGCGCATACAACGGGCCAAGAGTACGAAAAGTTTGCTGTTGAGTTACTCGCACTGACACTATTATTATCGTTAGCGGTAAAAAAAATTAAAGGTCAAGTTATCTTCCCCGCATATAAGATTTTTTAATATGTTATTTCGAAATATCGAACGATGTTGTCGCCTTGTTGGTACGTCGATTCGAAAGTTGCAACTTTTTGCAACATTGGCTATAAAAACGCGTTAACAATTTTATTTAGTTATTCGTCCATTTTAGTTCGATTATTTATTACCCGTTTAGTTTTTTTTTCCGGTGACCGCGAATCCGTCTTTTGTTTTAGGTTCAAATCGATATTCAAAACGGTGTCTCGGAACAAAAAAGAAAAAAATATTGGCCATCAACAGCCTCAAATTATACTCGAGCGCGCGAATTATTCTCGCGCTGAGCGACGCTGGTGTGGAAAAACTTTAGGCGAGAATGCGAGACAATCGCAGGAAGCCCGACATCGCATAAATATGTAAAAGAGTGAAGGGCGAAAGAGGGGAAAGGGGGGGGGGGCTTAGCGTGCACTCGCACTGTATGTAAATCCGATTCGCCGCGCGTACGAGCTTAGCATAACGGGCACCCGGCAGATTCGAGGGCGACGTACAGGCGACGAGAGGAACGATGAAAGTCATCGCCGGGCAGGTGCCGATGCAACGAAATTCCCTGATTGCACTTCCCGCCCCGTCCGGTGAGCTCGTAAAATCCTGGATTTAGGGCAATTCCGATGGACATTGAAAATACGAGAGATAATAAAAAAAATATATATTTATAAAATAAAAAAAGAAGGGTCTTGCAGGTGAAGAATTTACAATTCGAAGATAAAGGGATCTGGGGGGGGGGGGAGGCAGGGGTCAGAAAGCTTCGAGCATGGAAATTTCCACTTGACCCTAAGATCGAGTTCGCTCGATCAACGATAAAATCTCTCCCCAAAATAAAATAAATATTCCTGTTTTGAAAATCCTTGTATTATTCATGTGTGACTTAAGAATCTCCGTTTTTTTTCAGAAGCAGCTGAGAAGAGCCAAGTAGCTAAGCAGATTACAAAGGAAACATGGCGGCGGGAACGTGTCCTGAAGATTAGAAAGCAGGATAAAGATACGGAAGAAGGTCAATCTTAAAAGTCCAGGTAAGATCAAAGACAAATTATTTGTGGATCTTTGTGTACAGGAGGTTTTTTTTAGTTAAATGTACAAAGCCTATTTTTTAGTTAAATATACAACGCCCATTCTCTTGTTAAGGCATAAGGATTTTTGGTCTAAAAAACAAGTCGATTTTCAACATTTTTTAAAACTCGGCTATAAGAAAACCAAGGTCAGGTTTTTACGCAGTTAGTACAACGAGTAAAAACATTAATTAACATCGGACATGGTATCTGAAAATCAATTTGCCCGATTGAGTTGAAATTTGGACAGATCCTCGATTATAATATTTAAAAAAACTATCGTTTGTTATCAACAAATAAATGAACATTTTTTGAAAATCATACGGTCATTAGATAGAAAATGTTATAATCAAGACTCTGTCCAAATTTCAACCCAATCGGACGAATACATTTAGAGATATGATGTCCGTTGTCAAATGTTAATTGTTAATAAGTCGTGCCTTGAAGTTACAAAATCAGTTCATTTGTTGAATTTACAGTGCCCATTTTTTATCTACAAAGTCCATTTTTTGTAAATTTACAAAGCTCGTTTTTGTAACATTGACAAAGCCAGTTTTTTTGTTAAACGTACAAGGCCCTTTTACTACGTGGAGAAGTGTGACCGCGAACTGTTAAAAATCGAATTGCGATCTGGAGGTTTCAAGTCGTAAAAATTTGCCTCTTTTTGCTGCGGCTGTCGTGAAAAAAAAAAAAAAAACTCAACTTGTCTCGTGCGCCGAGTTGCACGATTGAGACGTGGCTGCCGTTGCGCCTGGCCATGAATTCGAGCCCCCGGCGCAGAGCCCGATACATATCTAATACCCGTACATAGTGGGCAGCATTGTCGTATCCGATAATCTCCCGGGGCTCTCGGCATACTTTTCAGTTACACTTTTCTCCCGCTACACATTCTCCCACAATCGTGTCCGGAATTCCAATATTTTTTTTTGTTCCCCTTCTTTTCGTAGGATCATTATTCACCGTATCGATGTGTACGGCTTTCCCAACCGTTCGAGGAAAAATCCGAAGGAATCTCCGAGGGCGGCCCTTGACCGTCTTAACCCCCCTCCCCCCCCCTCCTTTTTTCATCGTTCCCTATTTCGTTCCAACTCCTTATTCCACACATTTACGTATATCGAATATTTTCTTCTTATCCCCCCTTAGTCCATTCCTTATTTATCTCTCGTTCGATTTATCACCGTAGTCGTAACTTACGCGTCACCCGTTATCTCACTCTCGAGAGGGAGTTCTTATAACGCGCCTTGTATCGTTCTCACTCTCGGCCACCGCGCCAAACTCCCCGTCGTCGGACGGAGGAAAAAGGCATAAATTCAATAAAACCGTATGCACACCACAGTCCGCGTAGCGAGAAGCTATCCCGAGAAGTTGGATCGCAAAGTGTAGGCGCAATAAAAAATGAAGAAGAAAAGACAGAAACGACCGAAACGGACGAGAGATTCTCGTACGCGTGGTGCTGCCGCCACCGGCAGCGAATAAGGATATTATTGTCGATTGTTCTTCGTCGTCTCGGCTACTATCGCGTTTTATGGAAGGAGTATATAACGCTCACGAGTCACTGTGCAAGGTGGAGGGGCAAAATGGACCATTTTTTGCAAATTCTTCGTGTGCTGAAAATAGTCTTGTTCCGAATGGTGGTCCGTTTTGCCCCGATCTTCCTGTGTATCGACCGCTGGGAACCAAAAGGGCGTATCTCGCACGTTTTATGCGTAAAAGGGTGAGCGATACGCCCTTCTGTTTTTCCGTCCATATGTTTATACGATATTTATCTTCTTTCGACTATGTCGCCATATAACGCTCACGAGTCACTGTGCAAGATGGAGGGGGGCAAAACGAAACGGGGCAAAATGGGCAATTTTTTGCAAATTCTTCGTGTGCTGAAAATACAGTCTCATTCCGAATGGTGGTCCGTTTTGCCCCGATCCTCCTGTATATCGACCGCTGGGATCCAAAAGGGCGTATCGTACACGTTTTACGCGTAAAAGGGTGAGCGATACGCCCTTCTGTTTTTCCGTCCATATGTTTATACGATATTTATCTTCTTTCGACTATGTCGCCATATAACGCTCCCGAGTCACTGCACAAGGTGGGGGGGGGGGGGGACGGAACGGGGCAAAATGGGCCATATTGGCGAATTCTTTGTGGGGCATACAATACCGTCTTGTCCCGAATGGTGGTCCATTTTGCCCCAGGGCTTAGTTTTGACCCGATCTTTCCACGTAGCGCTGAAAACTAAAAAGGCATATCCTGCGCATCTTACGCGTAAAAGGGTGAGGGGTAGGTTCTTCTGTTTTTCTGTCTATATATTTATATGATATGTATCTCCGTTCGACTATGTCGCCATATAACGCCACCGAGTCACTGTGCAAGGTGGGGGGGGGGGGGGGGGGCAAAGTAGGCAATTTTTGCAAATTCTTCGTGGGACATAGAATATAGTCTCTTCCCGAATGGTGGTCCATTTTGCCCCAGGGTTCCATTTTGCCCCGATCTTCCGGCGTGGCGACCGCTGAGGACTAAAAGGGTGTATCTTGCATATTTTACGTGTAAAAGGGTGAGGGATACGCCCTTCTGTTTTTCTGTCTCTATATTTATACGATATTTATCTTGTTTCGACTATTTCGCTGTATATAGTATTTCCGTTCGTTTCCTCCGTGTTTAACCCTTCCGTGAAATTCCCCGCGAGTCTCTCTCGTGCCTGAGCCCCCGATGAGCTATCGGATTCATCCATTCATATAGTCGGGGCACTTGGTAATTGGAATACTGCGCGTGTTTCCTTCTCCCGTCTTTCGCTGCTCGCCGCACTCGCCGTTCGAACTCGCTGTGTACAGTTTGAGCCAGCAAGTCTGCAGCAGCGATTGTACGATTCGAGTCAGCTTCACCGCGCGAACAGACCGACGGACGGAGAAAATATGGTAGATTTAGACTCCGGAGCTAGAGACTCGGTAGACGTGGGCGATGCGCGCCGAGCCGATCGGGCCCTTTCCTCTGATTTTATTGGCCAATCAGCACCGATTTATGATACCCGTAGAGATACGTGACTCTGCCCCGACGAGGTACGAATTATTCTTCGTCCGTCCACGTTAACACTGCACTTGTCTTATCTTCGTTAAAAATTAATTGACGAATCGTTTAACGAGAAAATAAGAAATTACTGGAGTTAATAAAACAATTTTTTAACGACTTTGGTTTAATAAATACATTTATTTAGATAAATATTGAAATTAATATTAGACATAATGACTGCATGATAACGCGGTGAAATCAAATTCTAAACGTGTACCCTATAAAAAAATTTAGTTTGAAAATTAATGAACAGTATTGGAAGCTTTTTTTTACATAAACTGTTTATGAGATCTCAAACACATGTGTGTTTCATGAAAATTTTGGTGAATTTCAAGCAACGGATTTGTCATTTTTATAACTGGGACGTTTATTTTACAAGCAAAGTATATTAATGTTCAATAAATGTAAGTAATGTTAGCAAATTTAAAGTTCCAGTACATTAAATTTACAATTTATTTTTACAGTGTGACGTGCACAGGACGATGTGAATAGACACTGCGTTAATATTATTTGAAAAAAAATTTAATTCAAAAAGAAAGACACAGAAAATTATAACGCTGACATATATCACTTTGCGAATATGATGTTACATTCCAGCGATCGATTTAGGACTATATAATCAATTTCGATAAGAAAAAAAATAATAAATTAGGTTAAGTGCGTAATTTATAATTTTTTAAAAACAATGTGTTCGGTGATTAATGCACCAGATATAAACGGACACGGCACCGTATACATTTTTTCACGCATTGATCACGCACTAAACGTCGACAACGGAAAAATAAAAACACGAATAAATACGATTATAAACAATTCCGGGCATCTCGCAGGCAGTCGGGAGTAAAAAGGATTCTTGTTTGTCATTGGGTAATCCATAATGAATGTATTTATCGGAATATGATTTATTTACGTGCGTTTACATGTTAGTTTACATTTTTTTTGTCACAAACATAGATCCTCATACAAAGAATCAATATGCCAAATTTGGTTAAGTAATGTTTTGTCGTTTCGACAAACACTGGCGCCTTCGAAAACATGTCAAAGTGGGTCTTCGCAGTGAAACGCATAACTCCCGTTTTGCCCGGAGGGCAGTCGGGCGAGAGAATAATATTTGATCAATACATTTTTCGAGCTGGTTTCACCTAAACTATAACGTGGTGCCAAATAAATTATTGAAAAGATAATGTAATGGATTTTAGTGAATATTTATGCTGTGCGCATGCTCCGGATACGGAAATGCAATCTACTCCGGACATATGGCCGATCGGAATCGAGCGGTTTGTGTCTCGAGAAACCGCTGCGGGCGATGCGGTTTGCTCAGCTATGTATATATATATATATATGTCTGTCGAAGAGCCGCGTGCAAACGGCTGCCGTGACACAGTTATCGGTTATCCGACAGCGATTGGCCTATGAAAGCCGTTTAATGAAAATTCACTCCAGGCTGCCGATAACTGGTTGTTGTCGACCGTGCCTTGAATGGCCAATAACCGTGCATGTAAGGCTAAGCTGCGGTTTACAGGCAAGATCTTCCTCGTCCCTCGCCAATCCGATTACTCTCACCCGACCAGCGGAGATTCGTATCCGATGGTAATTAGGCACCTAATTAAGCTGGCTAATTAATCATAGGGAGCGGCGCGTACGTGCGAGTCCCGTAAGGACATTGCTGGCTCCTGCTACGACGTGGCCTAGGGCGCTGCCTCAACGCGTTCTTCCTAGCCATACCACCACATCTCATGGATTTGTGTTAAATCATATGAAAAAAAAAAATTGCTTTCCTTGGCCATAGCCAATTTTTTTTCGTATTATTGTTATTTTTAATTTGCAGCTAACTACAAATTAATTATAATAATACTAAAAAATATTGACTACGGCTACTACGGTAGTAGTAGTAAATGTATTTATTGACAATAATTACACGGTATGGATGCTGGTACATTTTGACAATTACATATTACATATATGCTGCCAATTGGCCATCGACCGAAGTCCTGCAGCCAAATTTGTAGTTATTTTTCTTGGAGACAGTAAATTTTTCATTGATTTCCTGGAAAATCGCACGCATTGTAAGAACCGAGCGAATGAATAAGGCGCGTATTTGGTTCTGGGGCGGATATTATTAAACCTGCTTGTGTACACTGAGTCGTTGAAGGAACAGTCGAAATTTGAAACTCTCCGTTTCTTCCGCTTTTTCGACTATTCTTCAATTTTAGTTAACAACGATTTGATACTTTTTAAAAATTTGGGAACTGCTCGGTCATGTAGTAGACGCTTCAAGAAGTAGCCGTGAATTTTTTCTGATTTTTTGAAAGCCTAGAAAACTTTGAAAACCCGACTGTTCCATAAAAGAACCAGTCTACACAGCATGTCTCTGAAAACATAGTGTACACACGCAGAGTTAAGAACGATCGCTGCTAAATATTTCGAGCACGTACCGTCAAACGTCTGTTCTCTCCGAAAGTCCGATCAAGACCGTAGTCATCCGGTCAATCGATAATCTGTATGTTTGACATTTCTCATACCGAGCTATTCCGGTCATCAATGTAATATCGTGTCTCAGTCAATCCTCGTCACTGTATTCCTTACAATATCAAAAACGTGCAAGCCCCGTAAGGACATTGCTGGCTCCTGCTTCAATGTGCCTTAGGCCTCTGCCTCAATGCGTGCTTCTTCCTAACACTAGTAATATCACACCTCATGGGTTTGTGTTAAATCGCATGGAAAAAAATAATTGCGTTTCTTTGAGGTAGTCCATTTTTTAATTATAATTTTATTTTTTATTATTTTTCTTGTAGGTAGTTAACTTTGTAATGACTATTTTATTTTGTAATTACTTTTCTTGCAGTAATTAATTTTTACTTGTTCGCGGAAAACCGTCCGCGTCACCGCACCTCATTTACCCCATAACTGAGTCTGCGCGGTCCGATCAATTCGTCACAGCGGAAATGCGCCAAAAATTTATATCTTTTACTTTATTTGTAGTGAAATCGAGACTCGAGCATACAAACCAGAAATCAGCCGAGGATCCATATAGATATACAAAATATTATAGAAGTTACACTCACGAAAAATCGGCACAATCAAAATGAATAAAAAATATATATCGACGCCCAATAATCAAAAGGGCGTAACCCCCCGCGTTAAAAGTCTACGAGTTACGCCCTTTCGATTACAAAGCTTCGACATATATTTTGTATACATTTCTCCTTATAATTATATCCGCGTGGGAATGGCACAAGATTCGACCTCCAGCTGATTGCTCTCCGAGCCTGCGTGTACACGCATCGTTTATTCTTTTCTTTCATAAATCCCTACATGTAATGGCCAGCTGGAAGATATGTAATTCATTTTTTCTTTTTCTTCGATTCGACGAGATTTCTCCGCACCCACGTGAATATTGCACCGCCCGTCGGTGCTTTTATCAGGCTCACCGTTAGAATTCCACTCTTTCACCCGTACCGCGCGATGAGAACCTCAACCATACACATTTATATATATATATATATATATAAGTATAAAATATATATAAGCGAGAAGCCGGAGATATTCGCGGAAATGTATTTACCGTGTCGGATATAATGGGCATACATGCGTATCCCTATTTGCGCGTTCGAATAAACGACTACCGGCATCGGCTGGACGAAACAGGCTACAGCGGGGCGATATCCATTGCGCGAGTAGGTGTACATAATACAACGTGCGGTACGGCAGTTTCGAAAAAAGAAAAAAAACAACGAGCGAAGTCAGAGAAGGGTAGAGAGCGAAACTCGTCACGTCGCCGAGCGTCGAACACAACAACACACACACACCAGACAGACGTTCGGACGTAACTTGACCTCGGGAGAGTTCTCTCTGCCCGTAAGGACAAAAGAAAAAGACAGCGTGAGATCGCTCGGGGCGTCACTGTTATTATTTCTACCCCCCTTGACCAAAAGCAAATAAATCCATTTTTAATAACCAACCGGTGATAATTGTCACGAATGTTTATTGAAAATTGGGACTGACATTACAACGAATGATCGTACGGGCGTTTAAATTAAGGACAGAAGAAAAGGTCAGCCTGCGATCGCTCGGAGCGTTGCTGTTATTATTGAATATCACTCTTAACCAAAGGCAAATAGATAAATGATTAATAATCAACGATGATAATTGTTGCATATATTTACCCAAGTAAATACATTTTTAATAACCATTAACGGTAAATTGTCACTAATATTTATTGCAAATTGTAACTGACATTATAACGAACAATCGTACAGGTGTTTAAATTAAGGACAGAAGAAAATGACATCGGGAGATCGCTTGGCGCTTGTTATTTCTACCTCTCAACAAAACGCAAATAAATAAATATCTAATAACCAACCGATGATAATTGTCACGAATATGCATTGCAAATTGTATCTAACATTATAACGAACGATCGTGTGGTTGTTCATATTAATATGAACAT
>JAPYZC010008276.1:0-12320 GCA_030522665.1 Ichneumoninae sp. A BG-2022a
CTCGAGCAATATAGTCATATTTACTAGATCCTTCTCTCAGTGTATTTTTTTTCAAACGGAACCATGCACTGTAAAAAAATGGTTTGAAAATTAATGAACCGTATTGGAAGCTCTTTTATATAAACTGTTTATCAAATTTCAAACACATGTGCGTGGCTATTTTACAGTAAAATTTTTCTTTTTAATGCAAATTTTTGTAAATTCATGGCAAAATATTTCTCATTTTAATATCTGATATTATAATTTTCCAAAAAAACTACATTAATATTGAATTAATGTAGTAAGTAATAGAAACTAATTTCAAATTCGAGTACATTAAATTTACAATTAAGTTTTACAGTGTGAATTCCCCGGTGCGACGGGCTTGGCGCCGTAATATATAAACGGGGTTCTACTGTACCATGTGCTATGGTAATTTCTCTCGAGCAATATAGTCATATTTACTAAATCCTTCTCTCAGTGTATTTTTTTTCAAACGGAACGATGGATTTCCCGGTGCGACGGGGCTGACATCGTAATATATGAGTGCACAGGCGATGAAGCCCCGGTCGGCACGGCGACGAAGATCAGTCAGTCCGAATGGCTCAGACGCCCTCGCTATGCCCTAATCGTGTTTGGTCCGCCTCCAATCCGCGGAACTCCTTCGTTCCCGTTCGCCGTTGAGACACGTCGTTGTTATACCTCCTTTGGTTTCTTCTCGGCAATCTCGTTACCGTCGTCGGTATCGAAAGCCTTATTAGATCCAGCTCACGGCTCGACTCGCTGGCGAAACGAGAAATTCAGCGTGAATCTATAAAATGTTTTTTTTTTTCTTCATGAAACAAACATGAAGCGTTCAATGCAATAAATTTTCTTCTATTTCAATGAATCACGTAGATTTTGAGAAAAAAAGAAGTTTCATTGATTTCAGTAATTATCTATTCTCGACATGTCGAAACCAAAATTAACCCCTATATCTCAAAACCCCGCAAATCGGGTCCGACGCTCTCGGAGCGCGTGTCTTCCGGAGCCTGTAATGTTGACAATGCCCACCGGATCAGCACGAAACCCCGACAGATACGTGGTACGGATTCCGACGTATCGATTTCACTACAAACAAGCCTAAAAATATTAATTTTTCGCAGAGTGGTACGACGTCAAAGACGGGGGGTGGAAAAATCTGTCCGATCATCCAGCATCAAAGAAGCGTACCCGCTCCTTGATTAAAATTCAAACCCAATTAACCGCGACCATGGAAATTCAACAAAAATATTCCCGAAGCCTACAAGCCGACGCTGCCAACCAACAAAAAAAATGTTACTAATCTCATCCCCTCGAACACGTACGTGCGAGCTCGGTCGGACCCTTTCGCGAACGACATCGACACCGACCTCGTCGGCGGTCTGTTTCGTGTGCAGCGCAGAAACTTACCCAGGCGATTCAACCCCCGTCGTTCCACATCCCTTCTTTCCGTCAACCCTCGATGCCCGCACGGGAAAACGTGCGCCCTCTCCCCCCCCCCCCCCCCCCCCCCCCCCCCCCCCCCCCCCCCCCCCCCACACCACCACCCACCCCCCCAACCTAAGAAGCCTTTAAGAAGGCAACGAGAGGGTGGAAAGGAAGCAAGGGGTCGTCGCGTGACTCTGGTGGGGCTGCTCTTGCTACGCTATAAAAGAGTTTTCCGCATGCGCACAATGACTGCAAAAACTGCGACCCGCCTCCAGTCACCGCCCCCGCTGCCTCTCGTTTCTGTCACCCTGTTTTCAACCCCCTTGCGTGCAACCCCCCGTTCGTCCGCAAAACTCGTCCCAAGCATCCTCTCTCTCGTCCCCCCCCCCCCCCCACCCCCGCCCCCTTCCCGCGGGTGTCCCTTCAGAACGGACTAAACGGCCGCGGGACTCGTGCACACGAATCCTGCTCGAAAACCCTTCCGCGTGTTCCTCGCACCCGCGCGACACCCCTAAGACGCTCTCCGGACTCGGCAGGGATCCACGCGTTGCATCGGCGCTTCGTCGAACTCCGAGGAATATTCGTGCATTTTTTTTCCCCTTCGATTCAGTCGTCTCGATCCTGGGGAAGATTGATCGACACTCTTTCGACCTTTTTTCGGTCGGTGTGTTTTTTTTTTTTTTTTTTTTTTTTTTTTTTTTTTTTTTTTTTTTTTTTTTTTTTTTGTGTTTTTTTTTTTTTTAGTCGCTGACATTCGTCGTAAATTTTCAATGTTTTGAACGAGCGAAAAGTGTGCCGGTAATTTTTTTTTTCCCACTTGTGCGCAGTGTCAAGAATTTTGGGGTGTTTAATCGGTGCTGAGTGAAGGATTTTTTTTTAGCGTATTATTATCAGTGATTTAACGTGATTGGCGGCGATTCGTGGTGGAAATAATACGGAGCTGGTTTAAACGTTCCAATTAATATAAACCGAACAATATAAAAAAAAAACTGAATTTAACACCAACAATTCGCGGCGTCGACGTCACTGTTTCAGCGGTAAGCACGTGGTCGAGTTTATCCGCGGAACGCCGAATCTGAAAGTTTAGTGGCGGCCGCAGAACGAACGTACCGGAAGTAGAATAGGAGTTGCGAAACCTGCAAAACGGCGAATGCATCATAGTTCAACATACGGTAAAAAAAAAAAAAAAAAATACATATATATATTCGCATACTTGTAAAATAGTTTAGCGGTATCGGCACAAGAATGGCTGCACAAGAAACACCCCTAAATATGAGAACACAAATAATTGAAAAAAAAGAGGAACAAAAAATAATAAAAAAATACGTCAAAACGTGCATGCACTTTTCATGGTGAAAACCGACGATAGCGATGAGGGAGCGATAAACAATGACGGACGATCGTCGAACGGCGACAAATCGTCACCTATCTAATTGGTCTCCGGACAGTTAATTGTTTGACCTCGATAATTGGTCCAATTAATTTGAAACGTAAAAGTGCGTCGATTATCGTTGGGCATTCATCGACGATGACGACGAGGCGGGTTGCGTGACGCTACAGTCACTTCGAGAGGATTCAATAGGGCGGGCGGGGGGGGGGGCGGTTGGGAGTGTTGGATCGCCCCCTGTTGCACCCCGCATTCTGGCGGGTCGCGCGCTTGCGGCTCGTGCAGTATATCGTTATTGTCGAAAAGGGATTTAACGGTGAATGGTACGCGCACAGTTCGATAGGGATGGAGCAAAAAAATGTATATATATAAATATGGATACGTAAAAAAAAATAAAAAATAAATCGGAAAACCCAATGCCACTAGTGCGAATACTGTTTTTTGGTTTTTTTTTTTTTTCTTTTTACCTTTTATGGAAAAGGTCTTCGCTAGAATAGAGGACGGATTGAAATACGATTAAAAATAATAATAATAACATAACAAAACAACAACAAACGAAAACGGCACTAAATACCGTGACGATAACTGCCGGCAGTCTGAAACACAGTTGTTGGGGTCAATAAAAAGTTGTAAAATAATTGCGGCACAAATGGCATTGGATTTTTTAAACACATTTATAGTGCAATCTCACTCGTTCAACCGGAAGTGATGGCATACCGGAGACACGTCACTTCCGGTTTGAAAATCTCACTTCTCTACCGGAGGTCACTTCGTACCGGAAATACCTCACTTCCGGTTTGAAAATCTCACTTTTTACCGGACGTGACGTCGTACCGGCAGTACGTTACTTCCAGTTTGAAAATATAATTGCTCGACCGGAAGTGACTAATTTCCGGTGGAAAGATTTAATTTTCAAACGGGAAGCGACATGTGTCCGGCAAATCTCCGGAAATCCAATTTTCAGATTCCCAGTAAATGTCCGGAAATCCCAATTCTGGATTTTCGGTAAATCTTCATAAATCCAAATTCCCGGTAAATCTCCGGAAATACAAATTCCCGGTAAATCTCTGGAAATTCAAATTCCCGGTAAATCTCTGGAAATCCGAATTCCCGGTAAATCTCTGGAAATCCAAATTCCCGGTAAATCTCCGGAAATCCAAGTTTCTGGTAAATCTCCGGAAATCTAAATTTCAGATTCCCAGTGAATGTCCGGAAATCCCAATTCCGGATTTTCGGTAAATCTCCGGAAATCCAAATTTCCGGTAAATCTCCGGAAATCCAAATTTCCTGTAAATCTCTGGAAATCGAAATTTCCGGTAAATCTCCGAAAATCCAAATTTCCGCTAAATCTCCGGAAATCCAAATTCCCGGTAAATTCCGGAAATCCAAATTCTCGGTAAATTCCGTAAATCCAAATTCTCGGTAAATCACCAGAAATCGAAATGTCCGGTTGCAAAATTTCACAGACGATAGTTCGAGCGCCTCGCACCCGAACTACAGCAACCTGCTAGTAATAATAATAAGAGTGATTGACAATGGTGCATCGGGTATCGGGCTCGATGCATGACGAAGTGCGGATCGAAATGTGCACGTCAATGGGCAAAAAAAAAAAACGAGACGGTGAGTCGGAGGATGGAAAACCGGGGCTCAGGATCTATTGTTGTCCATGGGGGCTTAGGATTATGGGGGGAGGGGGGGGGGGTTTCATGCTTGCTCGTCGTTCGGGGATACTTTCACTGTTTGGTACAGATACGGTCTGATCGATAGTCCACTCTTTGGACTCCCGGAAGAGCGAGATGTTTTACGCTGCAGCTAACTAACTCCATCTCGCTTCCTATCCATCTTCTCTTTTCTCCCTCCGACGGTTTGTTTATTGGTCGAATTGAAAAAAAGAAAATCATACATTTTTCTCAGCCATTCAATCAGATCAACGACCTTTTTTATCGAAACAACTTCCTTCCATGACACTTCGCATAATAAATAATTTCCCCCCCCTTGATTCTTCATTTTTGCAGTTGTTGTTGTTTTTGATGTTATGTTTTCGCGTCTTGAGATAACTGGTCGAACAAGTCAGCGGGGGAGCGAAAAAAATGAAAAAATAATGGAAAATCTAAAAAAACAGTTAAATTTTTCTCACCTATTCAATCAAATCAATGACCTTTTTTATCGATACAACTTCCTTCCATGATACTTCTCACAATAAATAATTTCCCCCTCCCCTTGATTCTTCATTTTTGCAGTGGTTGTGTTTTCGAGTATTGAGATAACTGGTCGAACAAGTCAGCGGGGGAGGCGAAAAGGATGAAAAAAGAATGAAAAACGGAAAAAACAGTTAAATTTTGCTCAGCTATTCAATCAGATCAATGACCTTTTTTATCGATATAACTTCGTTCCATGATACTTCTCACAATAAATAATTTCCCCCCCCCCCTTGATGAAGTCAGCGGGGGAGGCGAAAAGGATGAAAAACGGAAAAAACAGTTAAATTTTGCTCAGCTATTCAATCAGATCAATGACCTTTTGTTATCGATACAACTTCCTTCCACGACACTTCTCACAATAAATCATTTTCCCCCTCCTTGCCTCTTCATTTTTGCAGTTGTTGTTGTTTCTGATGTTGTGTTTTCGCGTATTGAGATAACTGGTCGAACAAGTAAGCGGGGGAGGCGAAAAGGATGAAAAAAGAATGGAGAAAAGGGAAAATACAGTTGGGGGGCGACCCGTTCGTAGGGTGCACGAGGATCCCTTTCTCCCTTAATCTCGCGCGCTTCTTCGACCCCAACCAGCAGCCGCCGTTGCACAACCCCTATATTCCTTCTGGCGGTAAACGCAGCTACACGAAGGGGGCTTCCTGCTCTTCGTCGTTACGTGCCGCTCGTTCGAGTCTTTGTTTTCGGCTTCTTCGGCTTCAGTTTCGTTTCGGAGCCGAGCGAGGAAACGTTAAAACACTCGACGCCTCGGCGACGAAGACCTTCGGTTCCGATCTCTCGGCATGGGAATCCTTATTTATAATGGTAAAGACGCGGCGACAAGTACACTTGGTATCATTTTTTTTTATTTATTTTTTTAGAAATAATCGACCTTTCGCTACCGATTTCCGACTGCCTTGCCGACGAAGGGCCCTTAACTGCTTCCTGGGACACCTCCATTGTTCTTCGTACTTCCATTTCTTCCCGTCTACTTCCTCCGCTTCCCCGCTCCCGATTGATAAGTTGGGTCGCGCCGTGGGTATTAACGTTGAAAAAAAAAATTATAATCGCACCAGAGTTCGATGCACAGTCGCTGGCGGGATTCCAATCCGGGGTCATTCAACCGCACCCAGAAACTTAATTCATTGGACTGGGCCTCGCAAATAAATATTTATTTGGTCTAAATAAATATTTATTGGTATTAAATAATTATTTATTTGGTTTAAGTAAACATTTATTGGTATTAAATAATTACTTAGCTGGTTTAAGTAAATATTTATTGGTATTAAATAATTATTTATTTGGTTTAAGTAAATATTTATTGGTATTAAATAATTATTTATTTGGTTTAAGTAAATATTTATTGGTATTAAATAATTATTTATTTGATTTAAGTAAATATTTATTGGGTTTAAATAAATGTTTATTCGATTCAAAGAAATAATTATTTAAATCAATAAAAATATTTATTTAAGCCAAATAAACATTTATTTACTAGTGCTCGACAAATCAATTATCTTTCTGGGTCCGATCAAAGAAGATGCCCGAAATAGGTTCGGCTCTCAGACTTTTTTTACCCAAAGTTGATTTTAAAAAAAAAAAAAAAACAACAACAAATATCAAACACTACCAAATGCTCCAGAAGTATTCCGAATTGTTAAAATCCCGACAAAATTGCCAACAATTATCCGTCGAACGGCAAACACCCCAGGGTGTCTCAACATGCCCGAAATTGATACCCGCGCTTAGGCGATTACCTTAAATAAATAAAATAACCCATACGCCCTTCGCCTGTTACAGCTCCGAACTGAGTGTCTTCTTTATTTTTGTCCATTCAGAGAACAATCGCCTCGGAGGAGGTAACGAAGCTCGTTACCGTTGGAAGATTCGAGTCCTGGGCATCGTCAGCGATCATCGTCACGGTTGCACCGGGGGTCGCGGCGAAATGTCGTCTCCGTGCCCCAGGGTGGGAATCCGCCTCGCGACTCCCGAGGAGAGATCTGCGGCCTGAGAGCCGTTAATCGGCAGTCACGCGGAGGTCCGTGACGGCGCTTAAAAAGGCCGGCAAGCGGGAAGGGAGGTTTTTCGGGGGGGTCGCCAGAGTTCCGGGGGGGTTGGAGATGGTTGCGTCCTCGTCGTCGCCCACCATCGTCACCCGCGGGGCATCAGGTACCGCGAAGAGTGCAGAGTGAGAAGGGAACCCAGGAGTGGCCGGAGTGGGGTGGAGAGAAACGCCGGCTAGAGAGAGGAAGAGCCAGGGGAAAAAGACAGCGGGCGCGGTGGAAACAGCGAGTAAGCCACTAGTGGGGTTGAAACGGCCGGGAGCGAGAGAGGCGAGCCGGACGGAAGAGGAGCGAGGGCGACGGTGGCGAAAATATAACGAGTGGGAAAGAGGTGGAGTTAGAGTGAAACAGGAAATTTTTCCCCACCAAGGTAGGAAAAAGCAAGTCCTCCCCACTATCATCGACAGGGCGCGCGCTGCGGCGAGTCGTTGAGGCAGGACGGGGGTAGCCGCGGGGGTTTGGGGGCTGGGATTCTCTCGGTGGCCGGGGAGGAGGCGTCGCGGCCTCAAAAATACACCGCAACCACACCGCGCGGCTCCACCGCAGAAGCCGCCGCCACCTTCCACCGCTACCGGCAACGCGGCCTGCCAGGCCAACTCGCTGCTCTTGTGCTCTCTTCTTCGCTGTCCGACGAACTCAACCGAAACGAGACCGCGCGCACGGAGAGTTAAACACCCCCGTTTCTAACCTTCGCACCGCTCCACGCTCCGCCGATCAGCGGCGGAAGCGGCGATTCGCATAACCGGGATTCACCGATCTTGCTTCTGATGAGGATAACTTCATTGGTTCCTCAACGGACGCTCATCGGGAGTCATCGAGTGTTCGTCCAACCGAGTTCTTGCGATAAGTGAACGGTTCGGTGCTTTCCTCATCGAGGATTGTGATCGTTGTTGCACGGTTTGTGAAGTCGTCGAAGATCGGTGGAGAATCGAAGATCAAGGATTCAAGTGAAGCCGACGTGTGATTGTGGGGTGACGCTCGAGAAGCGCGTTGACCCTTGACCGTTGAGACTCCATCGTTGAAGTTACAGTTGGATCGCTGATCGGGTCGGGTGGAAGCAGATCCGGCAGTGGAGGATCCTCACCCGGGTGCGATCGCGCCGCATTCGCGTTCACGGACTGTGCTCAGGATCGCTCGTTGGGATTCGGATGATGGACTTGATTGATCGGCAGTGTCCGTGCAGTCGCCGTCAAGCTTCACGAAGACCATCGCGAGTGTTCGCCGGAGTCGTTCCAAAAGTGTGATCCTCAACGGCCCGGTTGACGGAAGTTCTTGGCGACTACGCGCTGGGACGAGTGATGTGTGATAGCGAAAACTCCTGCGGATACAGCTCAGTTGTTTCGTTGGTGACGGTGATCGGTGTTCGTTCTTGACTGTGATAAGACGGCGATGAGTTTTTCCTTCTGACCGTGTCATCGTCATCGGCGTCCCTCGACCTCCGCACAGACTCCCTGCCGGTTTTCGCGGAGACCCGGACGACCCGCTCAGGCAGCGGACCACGGAAAACTGTCCCCACATCCGTCAATCTCGATATCCGCGAAGAACTCCGGCAACGAACAACCGGCGAAACGTCGAACGGCCGCGAGCGATCGGGTCGAAGAATCATCGCGCCGAAGACCGACACACGGAGAAGACGAAGACGGTCCCCGGTCCCGGTTGGATTCCAATAAAACGGATTTTCTTCGTGACTTGGCATTGGAGAGTGTTGCCGAGGATAAGAAGGCGGATAACAAGATCCGCGGCCTGAGAGCCGTTAATCGAGAGCGATGAGTTGTTCCTTCTGACCGTGTCATCGTCATCGGCGTCCCTTGACCTCCGCACAGACTCCTTGCCGGTTTTCGCGGAGACCCGAACGACCCGCTCAGGCAACGAACAACCGGCGAAACGTCGAACGGCCGCGAGCGATCGGGTCGAAGAATCATCGCGCCGAAGACCGACACACGGAGAAGACGAAGACGGTCCCTGACTTGGCATTGGAGAGTGACGCCGAGGATAAGAAGGCGGATAACAAGAAGAAGAATTTGCAAACGGATGCTACGGCCGCGGTGCCGGCGCACCGTCGCGGGATAATGAAATAAGGATCAAAGGATCGTCGAGGGCTGGCTTTAGCTGAGGGAAACCTAGAACTCAGCCCTCAGATCACCCCGCCCGTTCGTTCTTCCTCTTCCGCCTCTCCACTCCATCGGATCCAGTCGAATTCGCATTTGCCGAAAACAAATCCAATTCCGACGACTTGGGCTGGGTTGGCGGGCTCGAGGGTAGCCTTGCCGTTCCTGCGCGCTCCTGTTGGTGTCGTCGCGGGACAATCCGCTCAGTGGGTGTTAAATAGCTGTTGTTTTACCAGTCGGTCCCGACGTCTTCGGATTCGGTTCGATCCTCCGAGGGGCGCGTAAACTGCGACTACCCGGCGAGGAGGCCGAGGGAGATTAAGGAGAGGCTAACCAGCTTTCCACCTTCCACGGGGCTCGAAGTCCGGAAAAAGAACTTTCGACTTCCGGAAGAAGACGCGACCCTCGAGTGGATTTCTGTATTTTGTCAGGTCTGATCCAACGGGGCTTGCGGCAGTGTCTCAGCTCGATGATCCGGGGGGAAGGTCGGGAAACGATCTAAAAAGTATCGTCGCGGTTGGGGAAGGTTTTTGCCGCAAGTCGTTGGAAACGGTTGAGGTCGTCCCAGGGAATTACCGAGGAAGAGTCTCTTTGATTCGCAATCCGACTCCTCAGATCGACGAATCTTTGACGGCAAAAGAAGACAATCGGACTCAGTATTGTCGTTTGAAGAACCGGAGATTGTCGTGATAGTTCGAGTTGGTTTGTCGAATCTTGTCAAGTGTAAAATTGTGCGGTCATGAGTCGATGATTCAGCGCCCATGACGAATCCTCTGCGCGACGTACGACCCGAGGAGCGTCCTCTGGGCCTTGACTATCATCCGGATCCCAGAGCCACCCGACCTAGTCACCGGCAACTCCTGCAACCGCTGAATCAGATCGGTGGCGCGAGACTGAGGAAGACGAGGGGATCCTCCTCGAGGAGGAGAATGCACCTGGCGAACGAGCCACCCGGTCAAGGTCCCAATCAAGGTTCCGCAACGGCGAACAGTCATCTGTCGGAATACGCCATCACCGCCGAGTTGCTCGCCGAGCGAACTCTCGACGGCCTCCTCGCGGAGCATCCTGGCGAACTCATCAGGACAGGTGAGAACCAATTTTGCTTCCATTGACAACAGGTTGCTTCTGCGTAGTTAGAGAATGTTGATTTCGAGAGATCAACCAAACCGAACAAGTTGATGTTCTCCGGTTCAGATGAATCGAGGGTTCTTCAAGTTTTGTCGAATGATAAATGTGTGAACTAGAATCTTACCTTTGAATCGAATGTCGGAAAAAATTTACTGAAATTCTTGACTGCCCGAGCATGAGAATTTTGTAGCTTTTCATTGTGGCACGGAAGTTAGCAACGTTGCTCCCAATGGTGTCATTGACGGCTGTCACTTTTCTCAAATAATAGTTTATTTTCCAGTAAAATTATAAAGGAAATATATCCTGTTTTATATATATTATATTGTATTATATTATTATTATAGATATTTATATTATTATATAATATTACATTATATTATATTACCTGCGCGCTAGGAAATGAACTTTCTGCGAAACGTGACAGCTATCAATAATTTCGTTGGGGTAACGTTGCTAACTTCTGTGCCTTTTTTCATTGGGCAATAAAGGAATATAGACTCAATTACTGCTGCGATAATGTACGGAGGTTAACGATGAACCGCGATTGGTCAGAATGTGGCGAAGTTATGACTTCCCAAAGTCGGATTATATGCTTTTCATAGTGGTTTGTACTCGACGTGCAAAGGTTGTCCTCATGTGGTCTGCACCGTTCTGCCGCCCCACTGGCGGTCCAACAAGACCCTGCCGATGGCATTCAAGGTGGTGGCACTCGGCGATGTGGACGACGGTACGCTGGTCACCGTGTGCGCCGGAAACGACGAGAATTGCTGTGCCGAGCTGAGGAATTCCACGGCTTTCATGAAGAACCAGGTGGCCAAGTTCAACGATCTGAGGTTCGTTGGAAGAAGCGGAAGAGGTGAGTTTCAATCAAAACCATCAATATTTTGTACGAGTTCTTGGCGTCGTTTCCCAGAAACAAGCTTGCTCTGTCAATGACGGAACTTGGCAAACTGTGCCATTGGGTAAATCCAGCCAACAGTTGATGGCAAAATCGTGGTAATCAACCTAATCGGACTCTGAGGATAATCAATACAAAAAGACCATCAGCAGCTTCGCACACTTGGGTTGTAAATAACACCCGGTTCATCACCATATCCTGCTCGATGTCTCAATGGGGTCGAAGATACCAAGCAAGACATCCAGAAAGATATTGACTAAAGCAGAAAAATCGGGAAAATCCGACGTCAATAACGAGCAGCGTACTGTTAGATTTGTTTCTTCCATCCGTTTTAAATTGGGTACGTCCAGCCAACAGTTGAAGGCACGATCGTCAGAGTCTGATCATGGTAATCACCCTAATCAGACTCTGCGGATAATCAACACCAAAAGACCATCAGCAGCTTGTACACTGTTCGTAAATAAGACCCGGTTCTTCTCGATATCTTGCTCGATGTCTCAATAGGGTCGAAGATATCAAGCAAGACATCCAGAAAGATATTGACTAAAACAGAAAAATCGGGAAAACCCGACGTCAATAACGAGCAGCGTACTGTTAGATTTGTTTCTTCCATCCGTTTTAAATTGGGTACGTCCAGCCAACAGTTGAAGGCACGATTGTCAGAGTCTGATCATGGTAATCACCCTAATCAGACTCTGAGGATAATCAACACCAAAAGACCATCAGCGGCTTGGCACACTTGGGCCGTAAATAACACCCGATTCTTCTCCATATCCTGCTCGATGTCTCAATGGGATCGAAGATACCAAGCAAGACATCCAGCAAGAGATTCAACAAAACAGAAAAATCGGGAAAACTCGGCATCAACGACAAGCAGCGTACTGTTGGGTTTGTTTCTTCCATCCGTTTAAAATTGACGGTTTCGAGTCAATGAACAACTCGAGACGGTCCGGGAATCCAAAAACCGTGCCACGAACTGTGCCATTGGGTAAGTCCGGCCAACAGTTGATGGCAAAATCATGGTAATCACCCTAATCAAACCCTGAGGATAATCAATACGAAAAGGCCATCAGCAGCTTGGAACACGGCCCGTAAATAAAATCCGGTTCATCTCCATAT
>JAPYZC010008277.1:0-10577 GCA_030522665.1 Ichneumoninae sp. A BG-2022a
AACACTTCCCAATGTTATAAAAATCTGAAAAAAATTCATACTTATTATAGGCACTGAAAAGATTCATTTTGCATAATAATAATTTCAAAATGTTATTAAGATATTGTTGAAAAAAAATTGTTCATCAAAATATGTGGTAACTCAACTTTTTTTTTTAATAGAAGTGATTCGTTCATTTTTCGGAATACGTATGAATTGCTTCAAATTTTTTTCTTTATTTTGATTTTTCTTGTTTTTTATATGGAAAAATGTGCAAAAGTCAAAATCTTTATTTTGACTTTTGCACATTTTTTTTATCTTTATAAAAATCTGAAAAAATTCATACGTATTCCGAAAAGTGAACGAATAATTTTCATTAAAAAAAAAAGTTTTGTTGCCGGGTAATTTCTTAACCAATTAATTTTTTGATGAATTCGTTAATAACATTTTGCAATTATTATTAAGCAAAATTAATCTTTTTAGTACCTTTAGTATACATGATTTTTTTCAGATTTTTACACCATCAAGAAGTACTTGCAATTTTCTCTTATTGTTGTCGAACTTACTTGCGGTACAGTCCCGCCAAACGTGAGTTTCAGAGAAATTTTCGAACACTTCTGGATGGGATAAAAATCTGAAAAAAATCAAGTGTATGGGAGGCGCTGGAAAGATTGTCTTTGTGAAATAATAATTCCAATTTGTGATTAACAAATTGAAGATAAAAATTATTATTCGACAAATTATCCGGCAACTTCAATATTTTCCTTCATAAAAACAATTCGTTTATTTTTCGGAATACATATGAATTTTTTCAGAATTTTTTGTAAACTTTGAAAAAACGCGATTTTTGTGATAGGGTATAAGTGGGGAATATAGACCGATCCATATATCATTGATTTACGTGTTACTCGAGGTGGGTCATATTCACCACTTTTACCCTAACTATTTTTTAAGGCAGAATTTTTGGTCTGCAGTAAAAACGCCGTTTCTACTTCGTGGGAATTTATTGTCGATGAGGACATTTTTTTCTATGGTGCAAGTCGAATTAATTTCGAGCCTAAGTAATTAATTAATTACTGAGGTATGGACTGCAGGCAAGTCGATTAATCACACCCGCTATCGGGTGGGAATGTTGAACTTCTGAATTAGCATGTTTTATTATTTCTTTTGTTTGCGTTGGGCATTTGTTTTCTGACCATAAACGGTCGGGGGTGATTAAAAAAATGATTACTGATTCTGTTACCGACCGCGGTAATTGCCATGCTCTTGGGACATTACGAGGCTCTTCTCACCCATCCGCGGGCCCAATTACTTCAACTCACGAACATGTCACACCCCTTGACCGATGGCCCAAGGTAAAAAGAAACTATAAAAAATGTAAAATCAATTCTTTTTTTACTTGCATTAAACGGACGTTAAACTTGTGTTACTCATGGACGGAACACTCAGAAAAAAAGTTTATTTGACGGCAACCGTTTATTTGGTTTAAGTAAAATATTTTTTTGATTTAAATAAATATTTAGTTAAATTCAGCAAATAGTTACTTTAAATCAAATAAATATTTATTTAAATCAAATAAATATTTCACTTACACAAAATAAACAGTGGCCGCCAAATAAATTATTTTTCTGGGTGTATAAAGTGAATGTCAATAAACAAGAGTCAGAGAAACGCATTACGAGGGGCAGAGTTTGATAACTATTTTCAAGGACTAGTCTGCACCAAAACGCCGTTTCTACTTCGCAAGAATTTGTGATTGATGAGGACATTTTTTTATCGTACAAATCGAATAAATTTCGAACCCAAGTAAGTGATTAATTACCACGGTATAAATTACCAGCAATTCGATTAATCATTCCCGCTGTCGGGTCAGAATCGGGAACTTTCTGAATTAGCATGTTTTATTAGCCCCAGAGTGAAGATTTTATTTCTGACCGTAAGTGGTGGGCATGGTTTGAAAAATGATTACAGATTCTGTTACCGACCGTGGTAATTCCAATGCTCTTGCGACGTTCTGAAACTTCTCTGAGTTCAGAGAGAATTGAGCGAGAATTGGGAACACTTCTCGACGGGATAAAAATCTGAAAAAAATCAAGCATATGGAAGGTGTTGAAAAGATTGATTACGCATAACAATAATTCCAAAATGTTATTAACAAATTAATGAAAAAAAAATGTCAACAAATTCGCCGGCAACTTAACTTTTTTTTCATATAAAAACAATTTGTTAATCTTTTTTAATACGTATGCATTTTTTCAGAATTTTGTATACTTTTTGAAAATTACTTGTTTTTATTAACTAAAAACGCGATTTAAAAAAATTACACGAAATTCTGAAAAAATGCATACGTATTCAGAAAAATTAACAAATCGTTTTCATGAAAAAAGGTAGGATGCTGGGTGATTTGTTGGTAATTTTTTTTTCGTTAATTTGTTAATAACATTTTAGAATTATTATTATGCAAAATTAATCTTTTCAGTACCTTCCATATGGTAGATTTTTTCAGATTTTTATCTCATCGATAAGTGTTCGCAATTCCTCTCCCAACTCTCTCCGAACTCACGTGGGCTCAGGATGTCCGCTAGTACTACCTTAAGGGATGGCCCAAGGTAAAAAGGAACTTACAAAAAATGTCAAGTCGAATTTGTTTTCTTTCTATACCTCGCACTCTAGGGCAGCTTCCTTAAGCCCATGTCCAGCTTCGGGCGTCAGCTTCGTATAAGAAATCTCCCGTTACATCGATCTCCAGGGAAATGTCGCAAACTTCGAGAAAATCCATCTCTCCCCCAATGGCAATAATACATCTCTACGACTACCTGCCACACTAGTGTCACGAGAACCAATTGTCGGCGATCATCGTACTATCGTTCGGTACGCGTAGATCAAGCAGCCGCGGGCGACAACTACTCTACTAATATTGACCCTGAATCACTGAATTTCTGAATAACTACGTTTTATTACTCCCAAATCAAAGAATTTGTTTCTAACCATAAACTCTAGTAAAATTGACCCTGAATTACTGAATTTCTGAATAACTATGTTTTATTACCCCCAAATCGTAGAATTTGTTTTTAACCATAAAGGGCTGAGGGACGGTCTAAAAAACGATTACAGATTTTGTTACCGACGGTGGTAATTCCCATGCTCTTGGGAAGTTTCGAACCTTCTCTCACCCCTCCGTGGGGTCAAATTTTTCAACTAACACTCACGAACGTTTCACACCCCTTAAGGGACGGCCTGAAGTAAAAAGAAACAAAAAAAAATTGTTTTCTCTCAGAGGAATCGTTGTTTTGGTAAGAATTTTAATGAAAACATGTTCAGAATGTTCCAAATCGTCGAAAAATCACATTTAGAAAAAATGTCCGAATATGTGTGCGTGTGTGTGTGAATCTGACGCGAAAAATGCAAACGGCTACAACTCGAGAATGCCTCGACCGATCAAGATGGAATTTCACCCACAGTATCTATAGTGAACAGTCAATGTTTCTGCAAAAATTTCATCTGCACAAATGTTGATTTCTTTTTTTTGTGCGCCATTTTTTATTTCTTCAAAAACATCGCTGCGCGCTCCAGCACTGCCAATATTTTTTTTCTATATCACTCGGACTTCAGGAGAGCCTTCTTAAGCTCCTGTCGAGCTTTGGGCGTCAGCTTTGTGAGAAATCTCCCGTTACATCGCTCTCCAGGGAAATGTCGCAAACTTCAAGAAGGTCCATCTTACCCCACCCAATGGCGATAATACATCTCTCCGGGTAGCTGCCACACCGGTGTCTCTGGGACCAACTGTCGGCGACCACCGTACTACCCCATCGTCCAGTGTGCGGTAATCAAGCAGCCGCGGGCGACAACCCTAGTAATATCGACCCGACCGATTCCCCGCCCATACACGAGAGATATGACGTTTACGAGATTGAGCTACGCGACCATGAGTTCCTGTAATGGAAACCGTTCGAGGGGCGGAGGTGGGGGGGGGGGGGGGGGGGGGGGGGGGGGCAGTCGGGTTTTCCTGAAGGACCGGATGTGTTTGCCGGTCACAAGTGCAGATCGGTCCCCTTTCGACTTCCAGTCGTTACAGCTTTGCTCAGTGTTGCGTGGAAAGTGGCGTCACGAGAGGTTTCACCGGTGCTCCGAGGTTTCGAAAGCTACGTCGGTCCGTCCGTCTGTCGCCGAACTCGCGCACCCTCCAACCACCCGCCAACTCGACCTCCAGCTCGCGGTTACGTTTTTTTTTTTTTTTCTCTTCGACTTCTTTCTTTTCCACTCTCGGTCTCTTATCGCTCTAATTTTCTGGCCTCTCGATATGGCTTCCAGCTAACGATACCGGAGTGGGTAGGCCAATTAGCGGCAATTCCGCGCTCTCGTTTTTCACCCTCGCTTACTCTGCACGGCGAACCGCGCGGTTATTGGCACTTTGAGGAACTGGCGATCACTTTTTCTATTGAGGCACTTCTAACTTTCGTACTTCGTTTAGCGTTACATTCGATTATTGATTATCGATTAATCAATGCGTCGGTGTATTCGATAATCGATTAATCACATTGATATGTTCCATAATTGATCGTATGTACATCCTTGTACTCGATTGTCGAACAGACATACATCGATATATTCAATAATCGGTTAAACACATTGATATGTTCGATAATTCATCATATGTACATCGGTATATTCGATTATCGATCATACATACATTAATCAATGCATCGATGTATTCAATAATTGATTAAACCCATTGATATGTTCGATAATTGATCATATGTACATCGTTATACTCGATTGTCGAACAGACATACATCGATATATTCGATTATCCATCATACATACATTAATCAATGCATCGATGTATTCAATAATCGATTAAACACATTGATATGTTCGATAATTGATCATATGTACATCGTTATACTCGATTGTCGAACAGACATACATCGATATATTCAATTATCGATCATATATACATCGACATAAGCGATTATCGAACATGCATACGTGGATATATTCGATAATGGTCCACACATTATCGACAGATGATCGATTATCCATATCACAATTGAATATCGATCGATTGATTTTGTGTTGCATAATTTATGAGTAAATTAATTCGTTTATGATTTTTTTTACTCGGGACATGTGAAATTGGGTTCGTCAGAGTGACGTGGAAAGTCTCGGAGCTAATTTATTGCATTGCCAGTAACTGCCGTTCCGTTCGGTCTGCACCATCTTTCACCTGGCCTATACCGCTGTCACGCAGTGTTTGACAATCTTCGCTTCGCGGAGTAGAGCGTACGCTGCAGTAGCAGCAGCGCAGCCAGTGCGGAGTGCAAGCGATGCTCGACCGGATGCTCGGCCGAGCGGAATCATTGAGATCGGATGGGAATTTTCACGGCTCGTGGCTTCCACGATTGTCCCTCGTTTCGAGTTCGCACACCAGACCTCACATCGTCATCGATCATACCGCGCTGCACTGTGTGCCCTATTAAATATATCACTGTAAGGGTTCGATATAGCGTGGATTCCATTTTTTTTATTCTCTTCTTTTTCTACTTCATTGACTCTCGCACGTGGACAGAATTTGTCACTTTTTATTCGACTATCTCTGAATTGATATCACGGTCCTGGTACAGAGTTCATAAATCTCGCCTCACAGTTATACACGTACTTTATGCCCTTTAGTGCGCGCGACGAGGTACCGTTGCCCGGACAGTCGGAGCTCTAACTTCGAAACTACTCGACAAACTGTCAAATGCCAGAGGACCTTTTTTGTAGAAAATATTATTCTCTTTAATTTCTCTCCTCACAATTTTTACTAAAAAACCAGCCCGA
This sequence comes from Ichneumoninae sp. A BG-2022a, assembly GCA_030522665.1. Lineage (NCBI taxonomy): Eukaryota > Metazoa > Arthropoda > Insecta > Hymenoptera > Ichneumonidae > Ichneumoninae sp. A BG-2022a. The sequence continues at coordinate 5,803 of JAPYZC010008277.1, forward strand.
AACGAGATATCTGCAAAAAACTGAAAAACCTCATCGCAGTTCCTCAGGCCACTCGCATCGTCCATTCGACTTCTCGGAGCTCCAATTTCAAAACCTCTCATCAAACTCCCAAACGCCTAAGGACCTTTTTGGTAGGAAATTCCCTCCCCTACAATTTCGAAAGACACAATTTTCGCCAAAAAACCGCTCCCAACCAAGATATTCGCAAAAAACTGCTCCCCACCGCTCGCCCAAAAAATGTTTCTCTCCCGATCTTCTCCCGTTCGCGATGTACCTCGCGATACGAAAATTCCATTTTCCCTTCCACACCCGAGTCGCACCTCCAGTCGCCGCGTCGGCCGACCTTTCGTCTTTTGTCTCCGGGTCTATTGTCTCCCTGATTTATCTACTGCCTCCTTTGTGTCCCCGACTATTCTCGGCGACCAAAAGCCACCCTCTATACCTATACGGCTCCCCGCGCCGATAATACATTCGATGTAATCTCTCTGTTTGCCGATATCTCGAATGTTTGTCTCTCCTCCTCGTTGTCCGTTATGTATCCTATGTTATAACTCACGTGGCATGTACGGATGTTTACAAAGTCGGTGGAACGGTCCACGGCGGCCGAGCGAGGTGGGCGGAGGGGGCCGTGGCGAGGGGGGGGGGGAGGGGGAAAATATTTATGCTCCGAATCGGGACCGACAACCCTTCCTCCCGACGCCGAAATTGGCGAATATATGTCGGAGGAGTCAACCGGTCGGGGTTGTCAGTAGTTCCCACCCGTTTTACCGCGCTCCTATCCCACGTGCATAATTAAAACTTGACTCCGCTATCTCTCGGGAGACTGAATAATGGGGAATTAATTACCATAAATATTTGGCCCAACCAGCGGCGGCGGGGCACAGTTAAGGCACGGCGAACGACGGTGCGGGGCAAATTCCCGCACACTACTCGTGTTCGCACTTTGCATTCATAGAGCCGCTGCATTAGCCCGCTCCGAAACCTCATCCACACACACCCTCGCCCACCTCCGCACTCGTCTCACACACGTCGCATTCCGCATCGTACCACTGACCCCCCCCCTCCCCCCCGACTACCCGCTGCACCCGCCATAACATCGTCAGAATTCAACGAGCTAATATTTGGTTATGCTAAAGGTACATTTACATGTGCGCAGGTAAAAGTTGGTCGTTCAAGATTCTTTTTTTTGTTGTTTAATTAAATAATCTGTTTATCGTTTGCGAATTAGGAAATTCATTTTTTTTTTTACATTTAAGGTTAGGACCTGACGCTTAAAAGAGTAGTTTCTTTTTTGCTTAACCGCACAGTAAAAAATAATTTCGTAAAATCGGAATGCAAAATTTCGTAAAAATAATTTTGTTAAATAATTGACAAACGAGTTTGTCACTCTTTTTTATTTGTACATATGAACTTGACAATTTTACTTTATACTTCTATTTGTTAAACTCGAAAAGTAACAAATAAAAAATTATGGACGTTTGTGGACACTAAGTTGTTGTAAAAAGTACAAACTTCTTTTACTGGGTGTTTGGCACTTTTATGCACGACAAAATGTCACTATTCTGAATATGTACTTTTTTAATTTTTAGGGCTGGTCGGACGAAAATAATTTGCGATGGAATAATGTTCGATAAACTTTTCCGGATGCATTCGCTATTCACTATTGATAATTTTGTTCAGGAAAAAAAAAATTATTATCGAAGATATTTTTTGAAAATATGACAACGTTGCGAATATGGTACATCGAGCAAAGTAACTAGTGCGACGAGACAATCGAGCCTGGACGACCCGAACTTCACAGGTCATTGTCAAAAACATCTTAATTACACCGAGACCGGACCACGTCCCGTTTCATTCAAGGGTCCGTGCTCTCGCATTTTGACTCCACTAGTAAAACACACCATGCTCGAACTGTACACAATACTTGCACATTAAAAAAAAAGAAAAAAAAACCATACAAAAAATCCTTAAAATTATAAATAAAAAAGAAATGCTTCCCCGCAATTAACTTTTATTTACAGAGCTTCATTGTTTTTGCTTCTTTGCAATCACACCGAGAAAAAGAATAGTATTTTCTACTATACCAATAATTGCCAGGTAGTTTTTTTATAATATATATTCAATTGGTTAAATTATAATAATTGTTGCAACCACGATTTTTTGTCACTGTCGTAACTATAAAATGTAAACTTTCCACCTGGGAACTTTTTTTATGGTATAAAGTCAGTATTGTTGCTTTTACTATGTTACTTTTTGTCAGTGCAACTTTGGCTGAAGAACGATAAATAAAAATTCACAAAAACAAAAGCTACTTTACAAAAAAAGAAAAAACGCGAAAGTTTTCACCGGAAAGGTATTGTAAAGTATCGGAGTTTCCTGTTCGAAGAATTTTCCATCCTTTCCTGCCGCATGCCAGCCGTCCTGCCGTTGCACCCGGAGGAATCGGAATCCACGTGACATTCATTTCCCCGGTAACCGGGATTTAACGAGCGTCCCGGGACTCTACTCTCGCGAGTGAAGAGCGGAGTGGAGTCGTAAAGTGCACGGAATCGTCGGACTCCTCGCCGTCGAGTTCCTAAGAAGGCGCGCCGTGTCCGACGACTCTTCGCAACGGGATAAGGAATCGTTCCGGGGGATCGGCAAAGACGAAGACGAAAGGCTAACGGTAAATCGCCGAATTAACTGTCCGCGCTTTTCCCGACTTTCAATGTATTCCGATCCACGATCGTTACTCGCTACCTCGTAAAAAGATTTGCACAATCGGATCATTGGATTTGCACGATCGGCACCAAACTCGCCCCGTTTCTGCACTCCTCACTTCCGGATCGCAATTTCCCCGTAATAAAAGTTCTTCGAGAAAGAAATAAAAATTAAAAAATCTAAAACTCTTTTATTAAATTCTTCATTTTTTTAAATCTCGGTTCTACATCAAACAACATTTTTTAATCTTATTTTACTTCTATTCCACCATTGTTGTATGTATGTATTTTTCTTGTCAAGTATAACGAAAGTAATAATTACACTACCTTGCACAATAGAGTGTTTGTGGCTTGTATGGTGAAAAAAAAAATTATTAATGTACTCCTTTGTATAATTTTAAGTAGCAAAATTAGTCAATCCTAGGTTCATATTTAAAAAAAATTGGCGAATGATCTCAATTTTTTAAATTTTATCTGAAACTTCATTTTGAGATAATACTTGAAATTTCATAGATTGAATTCAAAGTCGACCGTTGTGCCTATAAGGATCTATTTAACTAATAATAATAATCAACTAAATCAAAACAAAATACACGATACAAGACAGCACACACACGATAATATTTATAACAATTTTATATGGTTAATTCTAAATGTACATTAGTTATTAGTAGACGAGACAAACGACGAGACAGGCAAACACTGATGAACGACACCAATATGTAGTGCTGGCCTGAATCGATTACCTCTTTTACCTGAGCAGACTTCGATCGGGGATCGGCGACCTGGACGGTCTCGTCGGGAGGTAGCCGCCAGGAGTTCCTCTCGACGTTGACGCTGGCGTTCATATCGCTCGCCTCCTGCTGTTCCTATTTTTGCTGCTCCGCTGCCGAGGCCCGCCACTGCCCCAGCTTCACGCAGCCAACGGCGCGCCTGAGCCGCCTTATCGTTTCCCGTTACGTTCCCGAGGGCAGCTTCCAGGTCCCCAGGGTAAGCCCTGGGCCACTCCTGGGGCCGAGCCTCGACCCACCAATCCCCAGTTCCTCACCTGAAATCAACGAACATATATTTTTATTAATTCTTCATTAATTGTTATTTTTTATCTTCAATAATTCGGTTATTTTCGATTTTTGCACCCGCAACTTCGTGGCTGTGTAACTCTGCCGAAAATGAATATTTTTTGGCTTCTTTGTACCAAAATCGATACGCCAGACCATGGACCACATGTCCGAGCAGGTGCCGCGACGATTTAAGAAATAGTTTTCACGCTGTAGGCTAAAAGGTAAAAGTTCATAATCCATCAGATCCACGTATCCTCCTGAGTTTAATAACTAACCCTCACATTTTTAAAGTCCCCGTCGATGATTAAACAACAACCATATTAGAACGTTAATTTCATTATGTCTTCCGGCAGTTTAACTCATTAAAAACATCCCGGGACGTTACCGGAGCGGAGGACAGACGATGAGATCGACTGGATAATCCGATGAAAGCAAAGATCGTTTATCGAGTCACGTTCATCCCTCGTTTATCGTAAACGCCCCGTGCGGCTCGCAACGGGGCATTGAACGGGGGTTTAGCGCTCTAATCTTTTCTCGATAACGATATTATTATGAACAACGTCTTCCAGGTCTTTCGTATATCGCGAAAACTTTTGCCACTAATATTTTCATTTTTTTTTTCGTCCCCAAAGAAAGTGCTTGGGTGCGAGAAAAATCAGAGCTTTTTTTAGGCTCCCGTCGTTTCAACTTGTTACCGCGACTGGCTGGCGGGAAAAATATACAAGCGAGTCGCAAAGGATGGCCGAGGAGATGGTTCCGTACCGCGCCAGCCAACTACGTTTCCCACGGGATGAATACGCTGTATAGGGGAGCCCGGGGCAAAATGACACAGCGGGGCAAAACGGGTCTGTGAGGGCAAAACTCAATTTTCCAATAATTTCTAGATGCCTCATTTTGTCCCAACGATACATCCGGATTTTTAAGGTAGTACTAGCACAATGACTGACGCCGCCTAAGTTCGAGAGAAAAAAGACAAAGATCACAAACACTTCTCGATGAGAAAAAAATCTGAAAA
>JAPYZC010008278.1:0-17142 GCA_030522665.1 Ichneumoninae sp. A BG-2022a
TTCATTTTTTTCAGGTTTTTTTTTTTTTTTTTTTTCTTTTTCGTACAAAATAGAACTACATCTCTTTCTGTACGATGCGATGCGCATGGAAAAAGTACGGCGTACAAATTGCGTTATTGATTCATGAACCTCGTGTTAACGAGTTTTTGTCTATCATGAAAAAAAAAGAAAAAAAAAATTATCAAATAAATACAACATTAAGAATATCGCGACGCTCTTAGCTCCTACACTTCGAAAAATTTAAATACATTGAGTTCATTTATCTTCTTTTTTTTCCCATCATTCCATATTCATTATCGTTTACTTATCGCTGCTCTAAAATCACCGTCTCTTGTGGGCAGAATTTCAACTCTGCTAGAGTAAGCTTCGTATCCATGGACGTCAGCTGTAATGAGATTGAAAAAAAAAAAGCGTGATGAAATTGTAACAACCGAAGATTGTACGTGCGAACGAGAATTTATCGGTCCGAATGACTTACGTCCCTCCGAGGCCAGCTGGACAAAACTTTATACTCGTCCGTGGGATATCCCTCGACGATGAGAAAGTTTAGGAGTGTTTGCAGCGGGGTGTCTGCCTTAAACCTGCGCTCCAAGAATTTTCCAGCTGCGAGACGGACTTTTATCTTGAGAACACCGTCGCCCGCTCCCAATTCAGGCTCCGGCGGTAGACTCGATTCTACTGCCAATCTGTGAGCTTCCTTTCGTGTTTCTTCGGCTAGTCTCTGACTTTCAGCCTCTTCCCTCTTCTGCTTTACAAGCTGTTCCTGCATCTGCTTCGCCTCCTCCTTTGCTCTGTAATGTTTTTGACTGCCGTTACGCGATTTCCCGTAGATAAATAAACTATATCGATAACAAATGTTTCAATCGATACCTATCGGCCGCCAAACTCTCCTGATATGCTCGATCTTGTTCTTGCTTGACCCGCTCTCTCGCGTGTCTCTCCTCCTCGACACCGATGTCCGCTCGTCTTTGTTCCTGGAAAACGTCTACCGCTTGAATCAAATTCGTGAGTAGTTCGTTGACCCCAACGTTGCCATGGACTATCGTGAATATCTCAGTGATCGATCTGGATCGCATAAGAATCATTAGGACGGGAAGAGTATCGACGTCGATACTCTGTATCGTCGCCGCTCCAACCATGCCGAGTGCTTGACTCGCGGAAGATAAAAATCTAAAGAAAAGAAAGCCATAAATGGGTTTGAAATGTACGCCCTGTGTCATTTATCAAGCAGATAAATCGCAAACGGCCGTACTTCTCTTTGTTACTCTCGTAGGTGATATCCCAGCCCCAAACGATAAAATTTGCCGACAACAATTGCAGTACAGTCTCGAAACCCAGTAATTGCGTGCAAAATACGTTCGCTAACACGCTGTTGTCGTGATGCAGATAAACGGCTAATAATTTTCTCTGCAAAAAGACAAAAGAGTCGTAATAAAAACATCCATCTGAGATCTGGGCAATAAATTGTTAAAAACTTCGAATTACCTCTTTAGCGGGCTTCAAACAGGATTCTTTGATAGCCTCGTCAAAGGTACCCGTGAAGAAATCGGGATGTGCTCGTCCGTAGCGCTTTTCGAACTGTTCGGCAAAGTGTAACGTTCCCATTGTTTCGTCCTCGACATTCTCCGGCACTGTGTATAAGACAACACATAACAGTGAGGGATGATGAACGACAATTAAAGATCCATATGCGTTAATTTACTTACTAAGACGTTGTATCTTAGTTGATCGGACATTGTCTATGAACATGTCGTCCTCGATGATAAATGATTCGGGAGCGTCTTCGAATTCTTCAACGTCTTCGGGTCCGTCCGCGGAACTATCGCTGTCAACCAAATCTACTACGTCCTGGGAACAGCATTTTTTTTTTTTTTTTTTTTTTTTTTTTTTTTTGTTTTTTTTTTTTTTAAACCTTCTTATTTTCTTTTGTGAGTAGCTTGCCGACCGACAGTTCGTGTTCCGGATACGATATACCGCTCTGTGCCAGCGTAATTTTGTCGTCCTTTACCATACTTGGCCAACCTTTCCATTGCTGATTTCTTACCGGTACGTCTATCAGTGAGTAGACGTTCGTTTTCACTTCTAAAATCGTGTAAGTTCCAGGAAACTTGAGATTATAAGTTTTGTTGGACGCCTCGTCGCGTACGTTCAGAGTGAAAGTTTGAGTCAAACGATCGGACAAGCATATGCTGAAAATTACAACAACAAAAAAGTTACAAAAGCTCCAAAAATGTACTCAATTTTAGTTTTCTCTTGGTTTTTCTGTTTTCTAGAAATATCGTCCACTTACGGCTCTGCACTCGAGTCACCGGGCTCCGATGACTGAGTCATGTAGAGCGTTATTTCCTTTGGCAATTCCAAAGTATGCAAAAACGTGAAATTACACGGCGGTTCTTTCTTCCAACCGTGTAGCTGTTGTTGGCACGGACCCACGTTTGTTTCCTCGTATATAGCGTGTTTCAAATCCCCTGTAAAGTAATATTACAATGTCAAAGAAAGTAAAATAATAAAAATTATAAAATTATAATAAAAATTAAATAAAAATTTTGTTCTCACCGACTGTGCAGGACTCCAAGAGTCTGACCATGAATGAACGATTCAAGTAGTGGATATGAAACTCGAGTTGTCTGGTGGAAGCTTGAGAGTGGCCCTTAGGCCTGCTAGTGCCGGGCTTTACATTCTCTGTGTTGTCCACTCTCGGTGTGAGAGCATTTTTGGGAGCATGAGCAACTTCCGATGACGATGAGAATGTTATGACCGGCACTCCTTGAACAACCTCCATCATCTCAATGTCAGGACTCATTTCCGATGGTAGTTGCTGCGTATCGTGATGCATAACTCTGTTAACGGCAGCCTGTGCGACACACAAACTGCATTAGCGATGCAAGAAAGACAAATCGATAGATCAAAGAGAATTTTAATCGGCGCTCCGTTACCAGGAGGTCCCAGTTGGTACTCTCAAGATGAAGAATAGCTTCGCCCACATCGTCTATTCCCGTGCATGCCTGTGAAAGAAAAAAAAACAAAAAAAAAACAAAAAATGGAATTTCATTTTCACATTGAATTTTCCACTCCCGAAATGGTCCCACGTTTGTACGTAACGAAAATCTATCGATCGAAGATAAAACACGAGTTGACGAATTTTGAAAATATTATTTTTGTTCGATTTTTCAGTATCTGTGAATATGACAGAGTTTCAATTATTGTCAATGTCATTGCACATAAGCTTTATAACCTCAAAAGCACGATAAGGGACAATACAAAAATCGCCACAAACGTGAATGATCATTGTGAAACGTTACCTGAAAGTCAGCCAGAATAACTTCCCTATTTCCAGCCATCTTCTCCGACGACTTTTTCGTTTATTAAACAAGACGATCAACGAACACAATGCGTCGAGTGCGTGGTTTCGCTTGGCTACTATTATTTATCGAAATATATTTAATTACAATGTAAATGTGATGTGAAACGCTTCAACTGTGCAAGGGTACAAGCCATTGACGTCGTATACAACATACACACTCGCGTATAAGACGGCTTGAAACGGAGTCGATGGCGGGGAGGTACGGGGGCGGAGGGGGAGGGGGCACACACCGATAATGTTTATAAACGCAGGCGAAGAATGGTCGAACCAAGCAGCTGTGTAGTCGGACGTCAGGGGATTCGGTGAAAATTTGATGAAGAACAAACCGGTTTGTCTCTCTTGGGCTTACGGAGCGAAGCAGTAGCGGCGACGGCGCAGAGGAGTTCTCCACGGGAAAACCTACCGACACGAGAATATATCCAAGTTCGAGAACTCTGAACGCAGCCGCGTACGCAGTCGTTAATTAAAATTTACTCCGCGAAACGAGCTCGATCGCCGTGGCTGACACATCTAAAAAATTTCAATAAAAAGCAACCCTCCTTCCAATAATCAACAAACCGATTAAACCACACACAGGATTGTGTATGACTCTAAAATCAGATTATTCGGAGGATTAATGTGTCGGCGAAGAAATGGCCGATTTGCTGAGAGAAAAATCTTTCGAGTGTCGGTAAGTAGAGATCATCAAAAGCACGTGTTTCTTCGATTAGCTGTTCTTTTGTTTATTGTTTATTATTAAATAATGTATTCAATGTATGTGTGTGTGTGTGTATGTGTACACAGCGTCAGCTCGGTTCTCAATAAAGAAGTTCGTAGCTACGGAAAGAAGTTTCTGTACGACGACTGCGACGAAACTTGCTGGAACTCCGATTCTGTAAGAATAATAAAAATAGAATCGAAGCGACTATTTCTCGGACAAATTGACAACGTTTGCTTTATTTGTAGGGTTCTCCTCAGTGGATCCTGATACATTTCAAGGAAGAGTGCAAACTCTCAGCGCTGGAGATTCAATTTCAAGGAGGCTTCGCAGGCAAAGACTGCAGGGTGGAGGCTGGAAAAGACTCTAAGAATCTTACTGGTGTTCGGTGCTTTTATCCCGAAGACACAAACAAACTGCAACACTTTGCACTGGACAACTCTGTCGAGGCAAAAACGTTTAAGCTTGTATTCGAAGAGAGCACAGACTTCTTTGGTAGAATAATAATCTACAGGCTGGCACTGCTTTCGTGACGATTTATCATCATCGAAGAAGACTCTTCTTTGTTCGTTGCTCCTGAGAAGTCAAAGTTACGCAGTGAAGAAGCCCTTTGCTCTTTGATAACTCAACTTTTAATGATAATTGATATTTTCAAATTTGACAATACTATCCAGAGTAACATGTTATTCGTATAAGATTATTCAATTATTTACAGATATAAATGTTTCCATATAAAATACACCTGCGATACTTTCAATAACAGGGTCTTTCGGCAAGTCATCTGTATCATAAAAAAAAAAAAGAGAAGAAACTACTTTTCAAATTACAGAAATTTTTCATTATTCAATTCCTTTGCGATATTTTTTTTTCTCACGACGCGCGTGTTAGTGAAAATGAAAAAATGTTGTATCTTTGATGGGTAGGAAAATGTAAGTTCGTTGACCGTATCTAGTCAGAAGGCACAAACTGGCATGTCAGCTTAAAACTATAGAAAAAAGTAGAACATCCCACATTCCAAGGTAGTATGAATATATAGGTCTGTTGGAGGGCGATGGGGTGTAAGAGTAAAAAGCGTTTGGAATTATCGTTTTGGTGATATCTTAAGCTTCGTCGGCGCAGCGTCGGTGAGAGAAAGGTATATTAATGCTAACGAGTGAAAGATTAAGAGTACGTGTACGTGTGGATGTATATATCTGCTTTGGCCGGATCTTCGCGAACTGGCCCGAGTTCGAGTATGATAATGTTTCATTCGTTGTACATACGTGATTTTATATATATATATATATATATATATATATATATATATATTTATATAAAGCGAAGAGTCTTCCTATGACCGTGATTATCGTGAATACAGGCTTCAATGCGGTATTAGAAAATAATTAATGGTCTGTATAATATTTATAGCCTTTCTCATTATCGTTTTGTCGTAGCGTCGAGATCCTCGGCCGGAATTGTTCTTCATCGTACCAGAGTAGAGTAAAATTTTGGCTGAAAAAACAAAAAGACGATCATCGTATGTCTCATGTATCTCGATGAATGGATTATGCGCCCAAGGTCTGCGCTCGTGACTCACCTCGTCGTGATTTTCTTCCTTGTTCCCTTCCTCATCATCGCCCGAGCTATCGCCACCCGAGCTGTCCGCTGAATTGCGCTGCTGATCTGTATTGTCGAGAGTCTCGGTCGTCGTTGGCGACGTAGCTTTTACTTTGCTTGCCGCGTCGTAACATTGGAGACAAACGCGAACGGCTTTTCCATTTCCCTGTCCCGGTAGAACTAACTTTTTGTTGCTGCACGGACCGCACACAACCTCGCCACATTGTCGACAATGATGCTGGACATTTTTGTTAATTAATTTACTTATTTATTTAGGGCACGCGAAAACACCTTTCACATGAACAAAATCTCTACCACATTGATCCACTTACCCGTCGGTTGAGAACGGTGAACTGTGTCTTGTTGCAGTGCATGCAGATAGTCGCTTCATTGTCGGGTACCCAAACAGCCGCGTGAACTTCAACAGGTTTCTTTCCACCTGAGAGATAAAAAAAAAAAAAATGGACAAAATAATTACCTACGTAGATGAAAGACGCGATCGTTTTTCTTCCTTCGAAACTTACTTTTTCTGAGCAAATCCTCAATGCATTTTGTTATATGAGCCATCCACTCTTGCTTCTCTGTGGCAGTAGCAGCATAAACAGCAAACGACTTTGTTACCGTCTTTATGAGCCACCCATTCCGAAACTCTACAAACAACGACAATTCACTGGGAAGTCAGGCAAGGGGGGTAAAAACTCCATCATAGGGAAATGGATATTTACACTAGCCAACCCACGTGGAAAACACGTATTTTCTTGCATATATTAAAAAAAATATATATATTGCAATAAAAAAAAAAAAAATGTTAATAAAAATGGATATATCTTGGAATATTTTTTTACCAGATGTATACCAATTTGTATGTGTAATATTTATACATTTCAAATATATATCCGAATACTCCAAGCTCGTTCTATGGCATAAACAAAATAATTTTTCCAAATCTCTTTAAAACTTACGCCCATCGTCGGCCAATGACTCGAGCTTCACTTCCTCCAGTGGTATAATGTGTTGCTTGTTGTACTGTAATTTAAGCAACGAATTACTCATGTTGTATGAGACTCGCGGAATAAAATACTTTTCATGTTCTTCGGCGCGTATAGAATTTCCATGTACTCATGACTGACCTTTTTCTTATTGATAACTATGTTACCATAGACCAGTATGTCGTTGAAGAGAAAAAATTGCCTCGGTTTTGGTTTTTTTCTGCACATCTTTGTCAATACTCCTTCTCCCACCAGAACTCTTCCTGGTACGGCGAGAGACTGAAATTTAAATAATCTTCCATGAGTGACCTTCATAAAAATAACTTACTTCGTTCTCAGGGGTACAAGAGACTCTGAGCTTAGCCCAAAGCGTGCGATATTTGTTTTTTTTACGTGCAAATACAATAAAAAGATTTGTTCTTTGGTGTCGGCAAAGATAACATACCTGGCCAGAACTGCCGAAGCAGTTCTCCACCATTGCAATTCGCCTGGCATTGGCCTCGCTGTTAACTGTGAAAAATGGAAAAAAAAAAATAAAATAAAAATTGTGATAAAAAAATGTAGACGAGCGTGCAGAGATAAGAAACGACGATGGTACAGGATCGAGCTCCGACAGCGGGTCACGACTGACAGATTAGGTAATCGAGGGAGTTGATTGATTACACCACTGTTCGCCTACTCTCGTAGCTGTCAAAAACACACACAGGCTATAGCCGCCTTGCAAGCCCTTCGTTCCGGAGCTCGATCGCAACCCTGTTTGCGAAGCTTTCGTCGGCGATAAAAATATTAAACTCCACGCATTGAATCATCGAGAAACTAATGAGATTTTTTTATCGAAAATTGAATGCATTAAAGAGTGAGAAACTTATTAATAAATAGGCGGATTGTGAGAGTCGCGAACTAACCAAGTCGGTCGACCATGATCCCATGAATCAGGGCCGACAACAGCAGGATGTATGAATCATTTCTCTCTCTTTCTCTCGACGACAATTAGTTTATCTGTCAATTTTTTGGCGCCAATTCAAAAGTCGTCTCGTCGTTCGTTCAATTTTCATCGTACAATGTAGTAACAAAATTTTCGTTTTCGTCTCAAACTCGCTAACGCATTTATCGTCCATTTTTCAGTTTGAAGTATGGACGTGGATGTGCCTCAACATTAATGATTAACTATTAAACTGTGTCGTTTTATAATTAAAGCCTCTGTGTTTAACCTCTGTGTTTACGGGCCGATCCGGTTGGATGGCTGATAATGATAACTTTTATATTCCGGACTCCGAATGCTCATTCGTTGCTGCTTAGCGAATTAAAATTCGACTCTTAACGCGGGAGATTTATTAAAGATTTAAACGTAAGTTAGATCAATAATGACTCGTCATTACGATTTGACACATAGCACTTTGATTATTTATCCGTCGAATGAATGAAACGAAATATCACGACCATCGATCCATAAAATAACCAACTAAAATATATATTTAACACAACTTGTATTATTTTACAACGTAGTATCGCAACTACAACGATTCGTTAACTCTGTACAGGCTCTTAGCAAGCGAAGTGAGCCATGGGAGATTTTCCGAGTGACTCCCTGAAGAACGTCGCGACTCGAAGGGTCTCAGACAATTATTTTTTTAAGGACACGTGCAACGACTCAGTCGGTAACCAAAGTTTGTAATGAATCAGAGCTGGGCAAAGTGCTTAAAGTACTTGGTATTTGAAGTGCCTAGCACTTTGAGTACCGGCAAAATATTCTTAAACATCATTCTAAAACAAAGTTGAGTACAGTACTCGAAGTATCTACGTATCAAGTACTTTAAGTACTTTTTGCCCAGCTCTGTAATGAATGCGATTTAGAGACCATAAGCTTTTCGGGAAAAAAAGCAAAGCATTAGCGGATTTATAATTTAATACCGCGTCCGAAGATGCTTCCGTTTTGTCCGAAACGTCAACCAGTTTTAATTGGTATTTATTTGAAAAACACGTCTATGTTACTCGCACTCATATGTCATGTGGTACATCTTTCACATGGCCTTGAAATTAAGAGTTTTCGTCAGAGGGTAGTTGGGGGTAGAAACTTTAGAACTTGACTGTTGATTGGCGGAATGAGGCACCGCCAGCGCGAGAGCTCAGTTTTTTCAATACAGGGGAAACCCACCGAGCAGCCCCTTTCTCTCATGTATCAAGGGCTTTTTTTTCATATACCCCATAGAGAAGGGCTTGGCTTTGTCTTCGGTTACTTCTGTTTTCCGAAGAGGTCGTAAAACATTTGGCAACCGGCCTATCTCGGCGACCCAAGACCGCGCGAGAAAAACGGTAGCCCACCGTTTCTCCATAAACCGTTTCTACACACGCTCTGTTGATTGGTGGAAGCTTGATTCTAGACCTCCCGATTGGTGGATCCAAGCATGTGTAGAATCGGTTTATGGAGGAACGGTGGGCTGCCGAGAAAAACAAGACTATCTGTTAATTTTCACTTTAAGTATCTCTGAAGGGTTACGAGCTCTGAATGCAACTCTTTTGCGCAAAAACTTATATGAACGTTTCCCTCTTAGAAAAAATATAAAAGGTTGATCTGTTCCTTCGCTGAAGAGTCACGTTCGTTCTTATAGGCCCTCATTTAACGTATTTCGAAAGTTTACCTACCATTAGTTACCCTACCATGCAAAGAGTAAATGTGCGTATATCTATGAATGAGCGCATTAAAATGATAGAGTTCGTATTTAAATTATCGCGCCATGAGGAGTGGGGGATTGGTGCGAGCGAGGGCGCTCGTCACACTCCAACTCCACAGGCCAGGCACTCGGCACAAGTGTTCGGATAAATTCGGAAACATTCGTCTACAATGCGGCGGGTCGAAAACACTGTAAAAATTTATTTCCATATTTATTATCCCCAGCTAGAGACTTTTCTCATACAATAGGCGCTAGGTACTATCGAATCGATCGACTGTAATCATATGACCGAGGCTGGGGCGTAACAAGAGGTTGCATTTTCACTTTTCGATCCACAGATAAAAATTTATATATCCGTCCAAGTTCTCTGTCGAAGGATAACTTTGTGGGAGTGAACAAAAACAAGGAACGGGTATGAAGGTCTGCGGTCCCAAATATGCCCTCTGCGGCCTCATCGTGTCGGTCTGGGGTATCATTCAACTGGTGAGCCAAAAATCCCTCCACTGTCTCTTTTATCTCATCTGCAATTATTTTATATGTCAACTTTTCAATCGTCGCTTGTTCGTTCGACGATTCCGTTATGTATTTCGTAGAATCAATGAGTTTCTACAGTCCTATCCATCGGTGTCGCGAATTTTTTACCGATGCATACTGCCCACGTTTACTGCTCCATTTTGCTCATATACGGTTCTCTCCGATTATGCTTTCGTTACTTATGTCGACGTTCAATATCCTCAATTTTCAGCTCCTGATGGGAATCTTCTTCTACGTAAGGAGCGTCGCGCTCATAGAGGATCTTCCTCTGGAAGGAAAAATCTTTGACACGCCAGCAGCTTTCTATACGGAAGCTGACAGAGGTTACACTCAAAATGCCTACAACTGCTGGATCGCAGCTTGCATCTACGTTCTGACATTTCTCTTCTCCGGTCATCAATTCTACATGAACTCGCGAACATCGCTTAGCGTGTAAATGCAATGGCACAAAAAAAGTGTGTTCCATTCTTGTTTTCATTTTTGTTGCTGTCGTATTAGCTATACTAATTTTTCTCATTAATTTGTCTCCTGGAGAAGAATATAGACAATTCAGCTTCGAAAAATGTTGAAACATCATGTATTTTGTTTATAGCATTGCAATAATATTATTGAATATCCTTAAATATTAACGATGTATCTATAATGTATACGCAGACGATAGGGTTCGCAGAACCAGAGATCAGCTGATGCATTCCAATTTGTTCGTTCGTGTAAAAAAAAAAAAAAAAAAAAAAAAAAAATTATAAAAAAAAAAAAAAAAAAAAAATAAAAAATTTTTGTTGCTAAGGAGTATCGATGGGAAAATAATGTGAAATATATTTAAACAAATCGAAAAAAATCACCGTTACCCTTATAATGTTATTATATTATTATATTAGTTAAAAATATTCAAGATTATTTGTTGTAGATCAATCGATCCAAGTTCCGCGGGTGTTCTCTTGGCCGAAGATACCACTGCCATCTGTCGGGTCGAATCTGAAACTGCGAGATATCTTTTACAGAGGTCGCAGCTATGAAAGTTCCAAATTGAATCAGCCCTTCCGAAAAAAAACGCGAAACGTGGTAAATGTTGTGTTCCCTCTTATAAAGGCCTGATACGGTCCAGATTGGAATGGGCTTATTTCTGCTCCCACTCAGCTAGCTCTACAGCGATGAGTAAACTCGAAAAAGTCCAATTTGCGGCGCTTAGACTTATCTTGGGTTGCTTCAGGTCGACTCCGACCAATGTGCTTCTGGATTTGGCCAAGGAGCCGTCGATTTGGTTCAGGGCCAAACTTTTAGCCACTAAATATTTAACTAGAATTTATTCTATCGTTTCTCATCCGTTAATTCCTAAACTCAAATTCCTTTCTGAGAGATTTAGGAAATATAAAAACACTCCTTCATATTGTAAATCGTTCTTATATTCCGTTTGGATAAGAATATCTGACAAATTGATTAACTCCTTTAGATCTGATCATCCTCCGTGTTTTCAAATCCCTCTCAAACCTCAGTTGACACCAATAGTTGTTAATGTCGATGTAGGGAAATTCATTTCTAAGGGTAATAAAATCTATGCCCAAAAGATCTTTGATCACGAAACAAAAAAGAACTGGCCAGGATGGCTTAATGTATTTACTGACGGCTCGAAAAGTAAGGGCAAACCGTTTGTGGGCCTTTCTTTCTGTATTCCCGAACTTAGAATTACCAACTCTTTTAAAACCAATTTTTCGGCAAATATTTTCGAAGCTGAAGCCCTTGCAATCGTAGAAGTTCTAAAATGGCTTAAATATCGGTCCTCCAGGAATATCCTATTATGTTCAGATTCTCTCAGTGTCCTCTCGGCACTGAGATTTTCGGAGGTAAATTCCAAACTTCATCCTCTGGTGCTAGAAATAAAGTCATTATATAGTAGGATAACTTCCTCTGGTAGGGAAATAATTTTTCTGTGGTGTCCATCTCATTGCGGCATTGTTGGCAATGAGTTGGCAGATGATTTGGCGGTGCGGGGTTCTCTGGCGGGAGAGTTTAGGAGGTTCTTGCCTTCACCTAGGTCGGTTGCTCGGGACCTATCTTTGCTTTTTAAAACAGAGAAAGAACATTATAATCTATCCTCGTTCGTCTCTAGGGGTCGATCATACGGTGCTCTCAGGGACAATAGTTTAAGTAACCCGTGGTGGTTCCCTTTCAGTTATCCGCGTGATGCGATTACCTTGATAAATAGACTTAGAACAGGACATGTAGGCACTAATGAGCATTTGTACAGAATAGGCCTGGCGGATGACCCCGCATGTATATGTAACTCTGCGATTCAATCGCTAAATCATATTTTTTGGAATTGTAAGGAAACGAATGAATATACGGTCATCCTAGTCAAAGAGCTCATTAATCTGGGCATCGGCCCTCCGTATGAAGTAGTTAGCCTTTCCTTTTCAAAGTCGTCCAAGATCTTAGATCTTTTAATTAAATTCGCTAATAGCATCAGAGAAGTTTGCCTTCTCACTTATCTTTAAATATGCTGCACGACAGTTTCTTTTATAAAGTAAGTTGACTCTTCGCTAGACTTAGGACTATGTGATGAACAGGTAGAACATAAGGGCTTTTCCTTTATTTATTTATTTATTTCATGTTATTCCAATTTTGCTCCATATTATGTGCTCCCAACGCAAGTCGGGGGATCTATAGGTGCATTTCTTTTAGTAATTTTTGTGTTATATTCACCAACCTTCCAACTCAACTGACATTGAGTATATGGCTACGGTGTCACCATTATGGTGATAACTTCACACGACGCCAGTAAAGGCGACCATTTAATTATCCAAGTTTACGTGACTAGAGTAGGCAGTCACGAAGCCTCTCTTAAACATCCCGCTACTTTCGCGTTGGCCGACACGTTCATTCTGGTGGCCATACTGGGCGCCTCCTATTCGTACGCTAGGTGGCCCAGTAAAATTGAGAAGAAGAAGAAGTTGTGTTCCCTCTGTATTGTTAAGTTATGTACGTAACAAACCGCTATCGTACTCATTTGTTTCGCCGCAAAAAGTTATGCGGAATCTCGAAAATCAATATAAATCTCCGTAACTATATTTCCCTTCCATTTTTGTAGAACCTCTGAAGTATTGGAGTAAAATCCTCTCAACCAGTGTAGGGGCACGTAATATGTGATAAAGATTCTAGAATGGCGAGCGACCTTGCTGAAAAAGTTTTGAACTGCATAAGCGAAAGGGGTGAGTTTAATTCGCTCGACTTGGTTGGAATAATCAACGACGATCACCAGAGGATCATAGGAGCTATAAAAAGTCTTCAGACTCTTCCAGATGTGAGTTATTCAAAGCGTATAAATTTTTGCTATTCTATCGTCCTAATTTACATGCGATTCTTGGCAGGTAATCTCCGTGGAACAAGTGAGCGTGAGAAGATGGGAACCCACCCTGGAAGGTCAGCATGTAATTGAGCACGGAAGTCACGAAGCTGCGCTGTACAATGCCATACCGGACACAGGCGCTCCTCAGGCCGAAGTAACCAGAGAGTTGCCTTACGCCAAAGTAGGATTGTCGAAAGCTCTGCAAGCTGGCTGGGTCAAACTCTCTAAGAAAGACGGTGTTCCATTCTTAACTAAGAATACTCCATCCATCGAAGACACTACAAGGCAAAACTTGAATAATCTGAGTGATGTAGCTGATAGTGTTAAGGCTGAGTACAAGAAGAGGAAACTGCTGCAAGAAGTGTAATTGTTTGACAAAACTCTACTACTATGCGTTTGTAACACTGATACAAGTATGTAAATTTATATCTGAGAAATTTTCATTTCAGTATCGTCAAGAGCGTTGTCGTGCGGAAGGGACCGAATTTTTCGACGAAGATCGAGAAGCAAGAAGCTGATTTGACGGCGGATCTGCTGACGAGCGGCTCGTGGAGGGACAAGAAATTCAAACCCTATAACTTTGACGCGCTTGGCTCAGCCCTCGACGTCGGGCATTTGCATCCGCTGCTCAAAGTGCGCTCGGAATTCAGGAAGATCTTTCTCGAAATGGGGTAATCGAGTCAATTGTTTACTGAAGCACCAAGAAATTTGAGAAACCCAAACTTTTTATTTTCGTTGCTCCGCAGATTCACGGAAATGCCGACGAACAACTTTGTGGAGAGCTCGTTCTGGAACTTCGATGCTCTTTTCCAACCGCAGCAGCATCCCGCTCGCGACGCTCATGATACTTTCTTCATTTACGGTAAAACCAATTGTACAATCTTCGATCGATTCGAGACACATAGAAAAATATTTTATTGAGCGGAAAATCTTTGGTGCTTTCAGAGCCGAGAATGAGCGACAATTTTCCTCGGGATTATCTGGAGAAAGTGAAAGAGGTCCATAGCAAAGGGGGCTACGGATCCCAGGGCTATAGATACGATTGGAAGATCGAAGAAGCTCAGAAAAATCTTCTGAGAACTCATACGACCGCTGTGAGCGCTCGTATGCTTTACAAGCTCATGCAAGAGGTAAACAAAATTGTTACAAGTAAGGAAGATTGGGGGTAAAACGGAACACCGGAGAGTAGAATGAACAATTGGTTGCGGGGAATCGAAATAGTCTCATCCCAAATTCGGTTTAGTTTTGCCTGGCTATTTCCTGATTAGTCTCTACTTGATCGTAAGACACGGCAATGTATCGTTATAACTTAACGTTTCAGGGTGACTTCAAGCCTGTGAGGTACTTTAGCATCGATCGCGTGTTCCGCAACGAGACTCTCGATGCCACGCATCTTGCTGAGTTTCATCAGGTCGAAGGAGTAATTGCCGATTACAATCTCACCCTTGGCGATTTGATCGGTACGCTCTACGAATTCTTCAAGAAACTTGGCATCGATCAGCTCGAGTTCAAGCCTGCGTACAATCCCTACACCGAGCCGAGCATGGAGATATTTTGCTTTCACAAAGGTCTCGGCAAATGGATTGAGATAGGCAACAGCGGAATTTTCAGGCCGGAAATGTTGCTGCCGATGGGTCTCCCGGAGAATGTCAATGTCATCGCCTGGGGCTTGTCGCTGGAGCGGTAAGTATCACAAAGTTTCAGAAATACGCTATTTTATCTATTTCTTCACCCTCTCGTTCTTCTTCATTAACTGCATTCTTTTTTCCTCGCAGACCAACAATGATTAAGTACAACATCAATAACATCCGCGATCTCGTCGGGCCCAAAGTCGATCTCCAGATGGTCTACAACAATCCCGTCTGTCGACTCGAAAAGTAAATATCGCTTTCAACACATTAAGGTATTTATGTATGTATCGAATAAATGAGAATGCCCTTATATAAAATCATTTTTCTTTTATTTATCCTTCCCGTAACAACCTTACCTTACGAGGTAAAAGAATGCTACAGCGATTAATGTTTTTTTTTCTGCAGAACTGGTCCAAGGGTGTCGCGGGCAAGGAAGTTACAGGTCGGAACGGTGAAAAGCGTCAGAGGGCTTGCAGCTCCGAAGGGGAAACAAGAAATCGTCATATTCTGTGATCCAAAGTATCCCCTGCACTCTATGGAATCTTTGCTGCATTTAGGTCGCTCCAATTTAACGACTAGCGTTTCCATTTATACGCATTCTTCGATAACGGAAAAACATCCGTATTTGTCGAACTTCTGTGGCGAATTTTCGACTGTAGAAGATAATTTCGATCTGCGAATAGATTTCATCTGGAAAGCCGTGGGCCTTGATCCGCTGCTAAAATCGCCGGGAATGCGCGATATAACAGGGGAGGTAAATATTGCGCGTTACATTAATCGTCTCGTCGAGGCTCGGAGTCCCGAGACGCTGAGGTACGAGAGCAGAGGAGCTGCCTACGCGAATAAAATTGATTATACTCTCGACAAAATCCACGCTATCCTTCATGGTGTCGATAAACAAAAATTAGCTTCCCTTCGAGGTTCGAGCAAGCCTTATTGTCTCGACGAGTTGTCGCTCGTCGATGTTCTTCTCGACGCTGATAGGCCAATTTTGAACAATCGGTAAAAATAACCTACCAGCTATTCATCGTTCAAATATATTTTTACTAAATGTATTACTTGCATTATTATATTCCTTGTACTTAGTTATTATTGATGTTTCCAAAGGTGAATAGTCGACGTTCAGAAACCGTCAAGTCGGAACTGAACTAATAGTCATGGGACTATGTCAAAAACCGTCAAAAATCTCGTAAGTTTTACCGATTAAAAAAAAATTAATTCCGGCGTCACTTCCAGTTTGAAAATTCTTTTCATCAACCGGAAGTAATACCACACCGGAAATACGCCACATCCGGTCGAAAAAAGAGATTTTCAAATCGTAAATTTTTCGGTGTGACGAGAAAATGATTAATTTTTTTCTGAAATGTATCTTGAATGCAGCCAATGACATAAACATGTGGGGAAAGGGACATGACATGTGTCATGCGTCTCAAATGTATTTGGAATTTATCTTGAATCGAGCCAGTGACCGAAACGGATGAATTAAGGAACACACACGGTACCTTTTTTTAATTCTCGAATCGCGTCTCGAGAGTCGACGTGTTGGAGCATGACGAACAAGTGCGCGCGCGGTCAGTAAGTATAAATACGAAGAGTTTCGCACACGCGTGGGCCGGGTAGTCGACATCGTCACACATCACACCCCCTGTGCGTGTGAACTTCGTGTGTGAATGAAAACTGGAGTGCAGTGCACTCGCCGCAGTTATTCAGCGAGTCGTAATTTTTCGTCGTCGTGTACAGAAGTCGCGCGAAGGTCATTGAAAATCCGATTGGTCAGAGCCGAGGATTTCCTCGATTCCATTAAAATTTCGCAGAAGCGTCGAAAATAATAGAAATATCGACTTTGTTCTGTCGTTAGCTGGAAAAAATAAGTCGAGTCCCTCTACCTCGGGATTGGTTAGTAGTGTGGGGGTCCTGTGTCGCGTGTATTAGTTTGGTATCCCTTGCGATTGGTGTTAGTGGCGGGCCACGGTTAAAATGGCGACGATCGGCGGTCAGATTGGCGCTGAACGTTAGAGAGGAAGTGCCCGCGTACAGTCAGTGTTGTGATTCCGCGGTAGAAGCAGGCTCTGTAGGAAAGAGGACCGAGGCAGCATCTGACGAACAATTTTTGAGTCTCGAATAAGCTCCCACGGAGCTCTCACGCGCTCCCGCGTCGTGTCCATTTTCGTTCTTCAATTATTAATCGAGTAAGGATAATACCACGGTGAAAGACCAGGCGGCGAATTAACCCGTGGAAAGTAGAAGGGAACAGAAAAAAAAACAATATATATTTATTATAAAAAAAAAAACGGGTGGCGTTAACTGAAACACGGT
>JAPYZC010008284.1:0-10722 GCA_030522665.1 Ichneumoninae sp. A BG-2022a
AACAAGACCAATCTTCCTGAGGTTCACCACGAGGCTCTTCGTGTACGTACACTCTGCGAATACAACAGTGGCTTCGCGACGTTGGCCATCTCCGCTCCGGCTGAAAAGGGGAGGAAGAAACCCTTCACCCATACATATGTATAAATCCTTCTTTCTTCCTCTTCTTCATCGACTTCCCCCCCTCCTCGCGGACCCCTCTCCGCCTCTCTTCGGCGTCTCTATTCCGCGATGTGCCTGCTTCGCGAGTGAGCTATATCGCGATGCCACGAGAGTAGGGAGAAATGGGGGCCGAACCAACGATGGAAGTTTACGGGGGGCCTTCCGCGAGGTACCTGTTGGTCAGGTGGGGCCCCACTCTTATTCAGCCACTTCGACGCGGTTGCCGTACTCGATTTACGAACGTCTTCGTCGTCGTCCCTCTCTTCACCTTCCTCACCATCGCTCGCTCCTGGCTACCTCTTCTTATTCCTCCTCCTCCTCCTCCTCCTCCTCCTCTTCATCCTCTTCCTCTATTACTTCTGCTTCTTCTTCGTCTTCTTCTTGGTTTCGCCTCGTGCTGCTTCTCCTCTTCCACTTTTGTTCCTCTTCACTCCACTACTCTCGGCGTTTGGTCCATCCCCCCGGTTTCGCAAACTCCAGCCTCCGGGTTCGACGAGCAGTCACGTATCACGGCGCGCTTTCATCTCCCGGACTCGCGCCGCAACGCTAGAGGGTGAAGCTACCACTCCCGACTTTCAGCTTCTATTACCGAGCCTCACAAAGACATACGCCCCTCCCGATCATCGTCACAGCAACTACACGCGCCAAAGAAGCTTCGCGTCTCTGACGAACTTTTTTTAAAAAAAATTTTAAAATTTTTGCTCCACAAAATTCCATAACATCTTTAATCGTTGGTTTTACAATTTCTGAGATAAAAATACGCTTCGTTGAGGAAAAATGGTACAAATATGAAAAATTAAAAAAAAAAACATGGCGGAGCTTTCGCGGACTGAAATGTTTGTCAAAACCCGAAGTGCTCGGGAGATCATTTTTCTTGTTAAACCATTCGCACTTTTTTTTTAAACGATTGTCAATCTCAATTATGCAAGGGAGTCATGTCGTAAGGAAAAAAAATGATGAAAATTGTTGTAAAAAAAAATACCCACAAAACGACGAAAAAGAGAAAATCGTAGCACGTGTCATCTCAGGTCTCGTCTTCCAAGCAAAATTAGGGTGGTGTGCATCGGCTGTGGCCCGTTCAGAAACTCACTTTGGATAACATAGAACGAGATAGAGTGTAGGGTCGTGTTCAAAAATGAAAGCTAGTTACTCGGGTATCAACCCGAGTAACTAGCTTTTGTCTCTGGCATTCGCACCAGTACAGCATTTTCTCTCGTTCTGCGTTATCCAAAATAAGTTTCTGAACGGGTCGCTGCGCTGGTGCAAATATTAGTGCGAGAAGCTAATTACGTCGGGATGAATTCTGAACGCAGCCCCGGTGATGGCGGCGGCAAGAACATTTGACAAACATTTTATTTATTTTTTGTCCACAAACTTTTACAACATTAATAGTTTATTTTACAATTTTTCAGATAAGAATACGCTTCGTTGAGGAAAAATCGTTCATTTATTTAACTAATGTTTGAGGTCAAAACTCAAACATTTATCCCATTTCGAAGCTCCCACGAGACAATCTTTCCGGCCAAACTATTCGGATATTATTTAAAACCTTTATCGCAATTACCCAAGAGAACCGTGCCCAAAAAAATTAATGAAAATTGTCGTCGAGAAAGTGTCCCCGAAACGACGAGCCAAAAAAGTAGAAAATCGTAATACGGGTCATCTCGATTCTCGTCTTCCAAGAAAACGAGGGTGGTGTGCATCGGATGGTGATGTTGTCGTCGAGAACATTTGCCACACATTGAGTTTTTCATCTGTTCTACACTAGCATAATATTTTGAATCATTAATTTTTTTAATGTCTCAGATAACAAAACTTTAGAAGACAGAAATAAAAATGAATGAAAATTAAGATTACAAAAAATGAAGAGAAAAAAATTAATGAAAATTGTCATCAAGAAAACCTTCTCAAAACGAGCAAAAAAAAAAAAACAGAATTAAAAAAAAAATCGTAATACGAGTCATCTCGGTTGCCGTCTTCCAAGAAAACGAGGGTGGTGTGCATCGGGTGGTGATGGTGGCGGCGAGAACGACCTCCGTCGCTGGTTCCCGAGCTGGTCCCGGTTTTTCGAGGACCCCCGCGGTTCGGGCTCATTAACCGCCTCCTTCGTCGAGCGACGGACCGCCACCGGGTTCTCCGCGCTGATGTGTTCTCCGCTCTCCGCACTCCCCGCCGGCCCGCTCCACTCCGGGCATCGGCCGGCCATACGCCGAAGTGGGTATAAACATGCACGGTTGCAACACCGCGAACGTGCGTGTGTGCGTCTCCGCGCGTGCAACGCAACGCGCCCCCCCCGTTCGTCCTCGCTCCGTACTCTACTCATCAGGTAGGAAAGGAGCCGCCTGGGCCGACACGCAGGGCGCTAGGCACCGGGTTAGTCGTCTCGTCGAGCTGCCGCGCTGGACGCTGTGTGTGATGCTGCTCCGGGGCAACGAGGGTCCGTTCCCCGCCGCTCCTTGAGTAACGCGAGAGAAAGACGAACCACAAGAAGAAGAGGAGGAGGAAGAAGCCGAGCTCGTAGCGGGAGGAGATCCAAACTGACCCACAGCTATATCCATGAATTTATCCCGTCTCTAGGAGCGTTCCCGAGCCGAGAATTTCTCCCCCGCATCAACGCCCTGGGAGCCGCCCGTGGACTCCCATCGACCCATTCTTCGGCCTCTGACGAGATAATTTGTTCCTCATTTCTCGGGATTTTACCGGGACCGTAAAGCGGGCTGCTCTCGGTATAGGCTCGGCACAGGGAGGGGAATTAGTAACGGCGGTCCAACACCGATATACCCATTTCGCAGCCCGACCGCCGAAGGATGCGGCTTCCTCTCGCCGAAACTCACGGGAGTAAGATAGCCTACGATAAAATCCCGTCGACGGCCCGAGAGCGGCGTCTCGTTCCTTATTATTAAGGCCCCGTGGACACTTTGGGCGTGGGAAAACTACGTGGACCGGCTTCGTCGTTGCCGTGCAGACACGGAGGATTTCCTTGTGTTACGGTAAATACAGTTATGTCCGCGCAGTGTTGAGATCGAAACGTCGCACGGGTTAACCGTCTCGGAGGCGATACCGCGTGATGCTTCCATCCCGCTGGCTGCGTCGCCCGAGCCACCGAAGAAGGAAACGGCTAGGCGTGTATGCGTGCGTACACAAAATCGAGGTCCGTCGAGTTTTCGGTGCGGGCGACGATCGCCTCGCCTCGAGATACCGAAACCCGCTGGTAGAAATCCCCTGGCCCTTTCCTTCTCGTTAATCGTCCTTCGGGACACGCCTTTCCACTCAATATAGGAGTTACGTCTCCGAGTCTTAATTGAGCCCACGAGTCGGCCGGTATCGCGCCTTCGCCGTTGAGCCCTCTCGGCTCTCTCCACAGTTTCCGACACTTCGACACATCCGGATTAAGACGGTCTTCGTGTGCTATACAAACAATTCCTTCTTCCCGCTTTTTTTACGGTTGGCTTTTTTGCTCCCACAGAGTACACGTTGAAATAGTTACGGATCACCGTTTAGCAGGTCGTTTGAGATATAGGACGATTCTCGTTAAATTGTTTGAGGGGGAACGGCGAGGGATGCTTGGTGGAAAAATGTTGAGTCGGCACAGTTGTCGACATTCAAATGTCTCGTGAAGTTCAACCTTGTTTATCGGGACTATCGAAGGAGGTCAAAAGGTCGGGAGGGGGAGGGGGAATATTGTTTCAACTATAAAAATCATAGATACATATAAAATGTTCGACTGATGATAAAAGTGAAGAGAGGTTCGAAATCGATGGTCTGAACTGTAGTTCAGAATGGACTCTCACTCATTTTTTTTCCTATAAACATTACCTATAAACACTGCCTACAAACATTGCCTGTAGACATTATCTCTAAACATGACCTGTAAATGTTACCTAAAAATGTTGCCTACAAATAGTGTCTATAAACATTACCTATAAACATAACTTATAAACAGTACCTATGAACATGTCTCACGAACATTACCCATGAACATTGCCCATGAACATTAGTCATGAACATTACCCATGGACATTACCTATGAACATTATCTATGAACGTTATCTATGAACATTAACTATGAACATTATCTACGAACATGATCTATGAACATTGTCTATGAACATTGTTTATGAACATGATCTGTGAACATTGTCTATGAACATTATTTATGAACATTGTCTGTGAACATTATCTATGAATATTACCCATGAACATTGCCTATGTAGATTACCTATAAACATTACCTCATCGAAGAAGAGTCCCGGGTCCAACGTCCTTCAGCATTTTCCGACTCCTTGTCCAAACGGCCCGTTGGACGTCGCATCACGTTGCCGAGGAAGTAATTCTGCGGGATTCACGAAATACAGCAATAAGAGCCCGAACAAAAAGAGCAGCGAGAATGCAGACTAGGAGGGGGGTTCACACACACGAGCGTCTCGTGGCCGTGCGAATGTGCTCGCAGCGCGGCAAAAGATTATTAAAGAAAAAGAAAGAAGCAAACAAACAACCAAAGAAAAAAAAAAGAACGGGAGTAAGATCTTACGCGACGGAGAGAGGGCTGCGAGGAAGGAGGTTGGACGCAGGCGTACGGGGATGGAAGTGGCGCGCGAGGCAGACAGGTTGGTCCGTTCGCCACCCGGAGGCGCCCCAAGGTGGCCGATACTCGCCGAGCGCTCGGTGATCCTCCCGAGCGTGAGCGACGAGGAGAACGATAGAGCCGAGGGCCGCGGGAGCGAGCGAGAGCCACCGATATAGTTCGCGAGGGAAACATGGTGGCCTCGCCCCCACGCGAAGACCTCCGACGATGGAGACGCGAAACGAACGCTCGCCAACGAGTCCCGCTCGTTCGGGCCGCCAACGACACAAACCCGAACTTCGGACGATCTCGGCCGCTAACCGCACTGTACGAAAACCGGGTACGCTCGCTCGTTCGGCCACACTCGGCAATCCTCGGACAGCCGCTCGACCGGCTGCCCGAGAAGACTCTCTCGGCGCACTCGTAACTAATGACTCAATTAATCCTGCTTTTCGCTCGGGTCCCGTACGACGAAACCCTCGCGCTCTCTATATCGTCTTCATCTCGCCACTCTCTTTACTTGGTCTCACTCTTGCTCGGACGATCTCTCCTCTCCGTCTCGGTACCGTTCATTTGTCACTCGCGCGATATAAAAGCCCCCTCGGCTACGCCAACGACCGCGTACATAACCTCTCGTGTACATCCGCGATTATACACATTTCGAGCAACATCGACGCATGAATAACACGGTCGATGCGAACCTGTTTACGGTTGTTACGGGCAGTTACTTACAGCGAGAAATGTATGCCTCGGTAACTTCGTACTCCTTGCTGGATATTCGTGTTTGACACTGAGTGCACGCTTTCGTTTGGTAGTAAAACGAACCTGTAAATATAGGAAACTTTTGCAGGAGAACTAATACACTGATTTCATCGGGAATACGTCAGTGACCTTGCAAAGAAATTAACTACGGTAGTCAAACCGGCAGGCGTTTATGGCTACAAGTAAACGTCTTGATGGGGGTTTTAGTGTTTTTGAAACATTTGCGTTCTTCGTGTTTCGCACTGGATGAGGGTACATTTCCTACGCAGTAAAGTGAAGCTGCAAACAGTCGACTATTGCGTATTGGCTTGGTAGAGTCACGAGATGAGTGTGTGGATGGCTTATGGAATTTTGTAGTAAGGAGGATGGCGGTCAGATAGAATATGATCTGTTTGACGATATAACGATGTATTATTACTATAAACGATGGTTTTGCATTAGGCCAAGTTTTACTGTTTTTTTGTACATTGGCGAGCTTCGTGTTCGGAACTGCATAAATGCACACTTCGACCGTAGTAAAATGAACCTGCAAACAGCAAACTTTTGCGGGACAACTACTACTCTGATTTGATCGGGAATACGTCAGTGACCTTGAAAAAAAATTAACTATGATGGTCAAACCGGCAGTCGTTGGTCGTTCCGAGTTTACTTCTTGACTGGCGCTCTATTACTGGTTTTTCTGCACTTGCGATCTTCCTGTTTCGCACTGGATAAGTGTACACTTCCTCTATAGCTCCTTCCTTGGAGGTCTTTAGGAAACGCCTTTTCTTGCACCTCACGTCCCTCGAGCGGGGGAATGACGTCATGTAATTATCATCGACGTACTGTGTGCAAACTGATCTTTATTTTGACCCCCACCTAGGCTCATTACGAAATTACTTCTTGTATCGCTTTTCTTTTTATCTTCCATTTCACGACTCTTTTTAATTATGTTCAAGTTGCTTTTTATAGCTCTTCGTACGCTCTTGTCCTTAGGTGATGTATTGGGCCCTGGGCCGAATTAATTTCTATCGATCTGCGTTTGCGCTGCAGTTATTGCGTAAGGCTCGGGAGGCGTAAGAAGGTACGTGTGCGTTTTTTTTTTTTTTTTTTTTTTTTTTTTTTGCTTTTTTTTTTTTTTTCCTTTTTTTTTGTTTTTTTTTGTTTTTTTTTTTTTCTTTTCTTTTATTTTTTTTTCTAAGTAATGTTAAGGTAATTTTAAGGTTCTATTATGTTTGCCTGTTGCTCTACTTTTCTGCCTTATTGCGGTTTTGATGATTGTATGTCGGCACGGTAATCTTAGGGAACTCACTCCGGAGCATGGGATAAACGCTACTTTCTCCCTCTCGCTCTCTCTCCATCTATTAAAATGAAGCAGCAATAGCAAACTACTCTGCTACTCTGCTGCACTGATTTGACCAGAAATACGTCAACGACTTTGAAAAAAAAAAATTAACCTGCGGTAGTCAAAACGGCAGTTGTTTGTCACTCCATTTTTACTTCTCGACTTCCGCTCCACTGTTTTTTTTACATTTGCCATCTTCGTCTTTGACATTGAATAACTGCACCGAAAAAAAAAATCATTGAATCAAGTAAAATTTGCT
Source organism: Ichneumoninae sp. A BG-2022a (assembly GCA_030522665.1). Lineage (NCBI taxonomy): Eukaryota > Metazoa > Arthropoda > Insecta > Hymenoptera > Ichneumonidae > Ichneumoninae sp. A BG-2022a. The sequence goes on from JAPYZC010008284.1 coordinate 7,069, forward strand.
TGCGCGCTGCCAATGAAGTAAAAACGTTGTTTCAATTTTACTCTGAATTCGTACAATTTCATGCCGGATTGAAACGATAACACGTTACCTTGACAGTCTCGCTGTCTTTTGTTTCAATGTCATATGGAATTGTAAGAATTGAAAGCACAATTGAAACAAACATTTTTTTCTTCGGCAGCAAGCAAGCAAATTTTTTTTTCAGTGTGTGCACTTCCGTAATAAAATGAAGCTACAAATGGCGAAGTTTTACAGGACCCATTATACTGATTAAATATGAAATACGCAAGTGACCTTGAAAGAAATTAACTACGTCGGTCGTTTGTCGCTTCAAGTTAGTCCCTTGACTGCCGCTCTACTGTTTTTTCTACATTGGCAAAACGGACATTAAAAAAAATCTTCCACCATCTTCCATCGACAAAAATTGTTCGAATTCTTTTTTCGTTTTTTTTTTTGTTTCACAAAACCTTAAGATCGATCCGAACGTAATGGATTTACGATTCGTAATTGCGCCGGGGAAAGCAAATTTTTAATAATTCCTCATAATTTCTTATTCGATTGTTCTCTCTCCCATTCCACCAGTTTCATTCCTCTTGAACCGGAGCTATTTTCGGTCTCTGCCCTCGGTCTCTCTTTCGCCTCCTCTCAGCTGGCGTCTGTATCCCCGGGTCCTCTAATCATGCCCGAGAATACCGACGATGATGCTCTCTCGTGAACGCGAACGAGAGAGGATAGAGACGTCCTAGGTCCTGATTGCGAGTGTACGTGTGCCGCGGAGCTCGGCCCAACCCTCCGTCCCGGCCTCGGCGTATTGGTCAGCCCATACATATGCATATATCTGTATGTCTATAAATATGTACAATACGCGCGTTTACGTGTATGCAGTGCCTAAAATTTTTGGGTCTCGCAGCCTCGGAACTGCGCGATCGTGTGAGTGAGTTTCGGGACCTACCAAACCGCTTCGTGCCGAGGCGCGCGCTTAGAGTTTCTATATCGTGTTATTAAAGCCGAACGGAAACGGCGCGCGGGGGTCTCGCCCGGAATATACACACAGGCGGTATATAACCACGGGCGAAAAACTCCACGCGCCGTAATTGGATATAACGCGAGGACCGACGAGGTGGAGAGCGCCCGCCGCCGCTTTTCGTACCCCTGCACTATCCTATATATTATATTATACTACCATTTCTACTGCAATAAATATATATACAAATATATGTCCATATATGCATATTATATATATATATGAACTGCGCTATATATTATACTGTACAACCATATCTACTGCAATAAATACATATCCATATATGTATATGTATATGTATATGTGTATATACATATATGGTATACGATGTGCTGCCGCGCTTCGGTGCGGAGCCGACACGCCGTTAAAAAGCAAAACTCGATCCTGGAGTTTCGCTCTCTTCTTCGCGAGGCCCGTTGGGACCTCTTATACATATGTACCGTGTATACGATCGTCCGGTGAGGCCGGACTCTCGGGCGTTGCGTGTAGTTGTAACGCGGTCGACGGAACAAATTCGTTTACGAGCTAGCATACCACAAACGCGTCTCGCGAGCACGCGGCTTTTATCCGGCGAAATTCTGGGCGAGTGAGTCGCTCCACAACAATCGGCCGCTTTGCCGTGCACCGCGCGCCGAACCCTCTCGAAACCCTCGTAAATTGGTGACGAGCGAAATGACTCGATCGACGACGCGACACCTCGACAGGTCCGGCAGTCGACGAGCGATGCCGCCCGAACAACTCCCGAGTTACTTTTCGGTAATTCTTTCTTTTTTTTTTTTTTTTTTGGATCGCCGATTGTTGGGGAAGAATTCAGAATAGTATAGAAAAATAAATCAAGTAAAGTTGCTATGTGATTGTTCTTAGCGGGACTTTGGAAATCTATGTAGTTTTCACTTAAATTACATTTTTAACTATAGCTATATTATATTGGCTATACATTTTTTTGTTGGCTATACGTTTTTTGAATGCTGGAAAATTTGAAATAAATTTGTCCGAATTTTCTTTTTCTGTAGACGGTAATAAAAAAAAAAAAATGTGAAAAAAATTCGTATGAAATTTAATGTACCGGACTGGAAGTTTTTATGCAAAAAATTGGAATATTAAATTTCATGTACAATTGTGATGAAAAATTAACGCACAGAATTTTTACAACTTTAGAAATACATTACTTTTAATAATTTATTTTAATTTCACTGTAAAAGTCCATTCATTTGTCGTCACTATTGTACATTAAATTTACAATTTTTTTTAACAGTGTACCTATAGTTATATTATATGAACTATAGCTGTACACTGTAAAAAAAATTTGTATTTAATTTACCGGAATGGAAGTTTTTATGCAAAAACTGTTACATTAAATGTAATGTACAATTGCGATGAGGAATTAATATACTTTTCCATTGAACTTAAAATAAATGATTAAAAATAAGGTATTCCCAAAGTTTTTAATACACTGAACATTCATTTTTCGTCACAATTGTACATCAAATTTAATATACCAATTTTTGGATAAAAAACTTCCAGTCCGGTACATTAAATTTCATATGAATTTTTTTTACAGTATATTTTCATTTCCGCCTACAAAAAAAGAAAATTGGGACGAATGTATTTCACATTTACCAGCATCCAAAAAACAAATTTGTATTTTTGGTTTTTCACGCATTACCCGCGTTTATTTGATTTCTTTGCCAGCCTTATTTTCGGCAATTCTCGTGGTATTCTCGGCTGAAGAGTCGGTGGCAAGTTCGAGGCCTCCGAGTCCATGATTACCTGCGGGCCGGAAATCAGTTCCGCCGTTTCGTTGCCTCCGGTATTTCATGCCCGAGGGTGGAAGAGGCTTTCCATTTTTTCCCGGAGCGAAAGAGGACAGGTGAGCAGCGTGAAAATCGCTCGTGGCACTTTATCATTAGAGCTGAAAGGCGGATGGAAAGGTCGCTCAGGACTGTGCGGACGGGGCTGCGAGGGCTACGCCGACGGAGGAAAACCGAAGCGAGCCGGGGTTTCCTGTACATGGTTGGGAGGCATCGGGGCAAGTGTCGCGTGCGTCCTGGCACCTTACAGGTAATAAACTTGTAATGGGACCGGCCGCCGGATTTACAGGCCCATTCGTCGCGCCTGATGAACTCTCTCTCCACCAGGATTCTCCGTCTTGACTTCTTGTTCCCTTTTTTTTGTTCTTTCCTCTCTTGTTTCCTACGAAACGGACGGAGGACCACGACGGCGAAGCTGCGGGGGTGCCGACCTCCAAATCAGCACGATGTCGTGTGGAGGGATCCACGAGCCCGCCCGTGTATCCTGAAAAGCTCGTTATACCGGGGGTGATGGGAATCCTCGGAAGGACAGCATCCGTCTTCCCGTCACCGGGTATCCTTCTTCTCCGGAATATCGCATCTCGCTTCTGCGGCCGGTTGGGCAATGCGAGTAACTAACAAACTATTGTACTTTCCTCCTGAGAGGATGACTGCAATACGATGCGCGTTAGTTTTTTTTTGGTCGCTCGGAGCGATGGTATTGTCGGTTATGGCGAAGGACTATATAACTTATAACTTATAACTTATAACTTATAACTTATAACTTATAACTTATAACTTATAACTTATAACTTATAACTTATAACTTATAACTTATAACTT
>JAPYZC010008285.1:0-11153 GCA_030522665.1 Ichneumoninae sp. A BG-2022a
TTTTCAGATTTTTACACCATCAAGAAGTACTTGCAATTTTCTCTTATTGTTGTCGAACTTATGCGAAGTCAGCGCGCAGCGAGACTCCCTCCTTAAGTATCAGTGGACACGTTGCAACTGTCTTTGCACTGAATGCAAAGGTGCGTAAGGGCGTGTTAAATAGTGGCACGTGGCCGGAATTGCCGTATAAATAAGCCCACGTCGGCTGTCGAGGCGTGTCTGTACCATCGATCGAGGAGCAAAGATTTGCGGAGTTCATTGAAGTGGAGTCGGCTAATGGATCGCCTGTTCGGTATTCAGCAAACCGATGAAAAAGCAAAACACTTATAGAAAAAAAAAATGATCAGAATTGGATTTGCGCTGCGCTTCCGCATTTTTAAGGTCGTTGACGAAGCCGTTCTGTGGAAAAGTTAGTTGACCAAAGTTGGCTTCCTCGTACAGGAAATTTTACAAACGATGATAACAAAAATGTAGTAATTTGCATGATTTTCTTCGTTGCAGCCACTGCAAGCTCGCCATTGGAAGTTTCCTCTAGGACGAAAGTGGAGAATGTCGACCACTAAAAAATGTATCGTGCTTCGTCGGAGGAATGGAAGAGAAATCCCTTTCCCGCACATTTTTGACTGCAACAGGCGCTTTCGATAATGTCTAACTATCGCGAGCTAGGACATTAAACTTCTTTTTACTATCCGCGCGATAACAGCGAATGGAAAGTCTCGCGTTCGAATGGGTGTTTAACTATCAGCGAGCGCGTTGCAACTGTCTTTGCACCGAATATAAAGATAGATAAGAGCGTGTTTAATAGTGGCACGTGGCCAGTGCCGGAATTACTGTAAATAAGCCCACGTTGGTTGTCGAGACATTTCTATACTGTCGCTCTGCGAATATTTGTGCGGTTCGTAAAAGTAGACTTGGCTAATGGATCACCCATCCGCTATTCAGCAAAGCGATGAAAAAACAAAAAGAGCACTGATACGAATCAAAAGGGCAGTCATAAGAAAATTATGAGAAGTGGATTTGCACATCGCTTCCTCAATTTTATCGTCGTTGACGAAGTCCCTCTGTGAGTAAGTTAGTTGGCCAAAGTTGGCTATACGTATAGCTATAAGTAGGAAGTATTCGAATAGATGTTCAAGTATCACAGAGCACGTTTCAACTGTCTTTGCACTGGGTACAAAGGTAGATAAGGGCGAAGTAAGTAGTGAATTTATATATAAATAAGGCCATGTTGGTTCTTGAGCCATTTGTACAGAAATGAAGATTTGTACAGTTTGTAAAAGTAGAGTTGGCTAATGGATCACCTATTCGCTATTCAGCAAAGCGATAAAATGAAACCAAAAGGGCACTCATAAGAAAATGATGAGATTTGCATTTGCACATTGCTTCCTCCATTTAATGTCGGTGACGAATCCACTCTGTGGAAAAGGTAGTTGACCAAAGTTGGCTGTCTCGTACGGGAAGCTCTGCGAACGACGATGAAGAAATTTGTGACCGATGTACGATTTTTATTTGCATGATTTTCTGAAATTGTTTTGCATGATTTTCTGAAATTGTTTTGCATGATTTTTTGAAATTGTTTTGCATGATTTTTTGAAATTGTTTTGCATGATTTTCTGAAATTGTTTTGCAAGATTTTCTGAAATTGTTTTGCATGATTTTCTGAAATTTTTCTGTAATAGTAACAGCGAGGAGTGAACGCGGTTGCAGGTGCAGAAACGGCGATAAAGAGTGACGAAAATTAATTCTCGTGACGTGTGTCGGCGTTGCTTGAGCGCGTAACTCGGTAAATTAGATGCCAACCTCGAGTCGGGATAGGCGACGAAAGCGGGAAAAGACGAAGTGTACGCTGAAGAAGGGCGTCGTGGGAGTGCGCAGAGAAAAATAGGAGAAAAAAAAATGGAATTTGCAGTTACGAGACTCGAGCCAACGAGAGCGCTCTCGGGTTTGTTCGACGGTGTGGGTCCAGGCTCGCTGAGCGTGCGTCACGTGCACCACTCTCGTAAGATCTCGCGGTAGAATCATGCAAGCGAATTTCTCGAGTGCTCGACTCCAGCCGAGGAGAGTAGCGCGTAAACCCCTCTAAATGTAGGTTACTCCGCCCGTGGAGCGTCCTTTACCGGTGACGAAAAAAGTTGTTTTTTTTCTCTCCGACAAACGTTACACGTGTCGTCATCGTCGAACAGATTTTATTGAATTATTTCCGCGGAGTTGAAATAATTTCGAAGTTGAGATAATTTCATAGGTAAAAGTGCGCATCTAGCAAATATGGGGGAGAGAAATATATAGAGATAGACTGTAAAAATTAATTGTAAATTTAATGTACCGGACTGCAAGTTTTTGTGCAAAAACTGGTATATTAAATGTAATGTATAATTGTGATGAAAAATTAATATACCTTTGCATAGAAGTAAATCATAAAAATTAAAGTACTTGCATAGTAAAATTATTAAAAATAAAGTATTCCCAATGTTTGTAATGTGCTGAAAAGTTATTGTTCATAACAATTGTTCATGAAATTTAATATACTAGTTATTGCATAAAAATTAGTGTATTAAATTTAATGTACAATTGTGATGAAAAATTAATATACCTTTTCATTGAAGTAAATTATAAAAATTCAAGTACTTGCATAGTAAAATTATTAAAAATAAAGTATTCCCAATGTTTTTAATATCCTGAAAACTAATTTTTCATCACAATTGTACATGAAATTTAATATACTAGTTTTTGCATAAAAACTTCCAGTCCGATACATTAAAATGCATACGATTTTTTTTTACAGTGTCCCTAAAAACGACAAATTTGATATGTTTGGATTATATTTTTAGGATACATATAATTTTCCACTAGATATAATAGTATGATGTACCGATTTCTGTAAGGCCAGCGTTGCTATAGTTTCTATAATTGGCGAATGTAGGCTAAACACGATCGACGCTCCGGCGCAAGCCGATCGACCAGTTTCGAGCTGATACTGTGGGCGAACTGGATTGAACTCACGTTCGGTCACGGCTGCCTGGCTACGGCGAATGGGTTAGCGAGCTGCTCCCGTCTCTAGCCGATAATACGATATGCGCGGTATAACCGATAAGTGCGCGACTCGCCCTGACGGGCCGACCGGGAGCGATTAAACCGGAAGGCTTAATGGACCTTTTTTTTCTTCTTTCTCTCGATGCTCCTCTAACGCCGCTTCTCTATCGTTTTATCTTTGAAATTGATTTTAACGGTGGTAGACACCTTTCGCCGTCTACCGAAGCTTCGGGGAGGTTTACGAAGATGTTATTACGTGGCCATAACGCTTTGGTGCGTCGTATACGTAGAGTGCTTATCCACAGTCGCGGCGTATTAACGATATAGCATTGGTAGTTTCACGATGCGATCGATACGAAGCTGACGTATAACACAATTCGCCAACGCGTTTCTACTTTTTTTTCTTCGTTTTGCGTCATCATAGAGGATACTATGTTTTCGTAAAAAAAAAAATAGCGATTTTAATTTCAGCGTACTAGAAATGGTCAAAAACATCGAGAAACGCGATTTAAATTTTATGGAATTCTGAATTTCGATTTTTTTTAAAAAAGAACAAAATTTTACGTTTGACACGCGTTTCTGAATCAAATATTATGCGAAGAGTAGAATGAGTTACATTTTTGTAATCAGCGGTGAAAAATCGATTAAAAATTGCTTCAAAACTACGAAATTCGCAAAAACCAGTTTATGATTTCCTATAATAAATTCCGGTTTTTATTTTATGAGCCGTAGACATTTTTTATGTTACGACAAAAGGTGCAACGTGATTTTCACATTGTTTTCCTATTCTTAGCTTTCTCGTAATGAACCTTTATTTATTTTTTGTGAAAACTATATTTTAATTAACAGCTTCCTCTATGAGGAAGCCAAAATCGAACTCAATTTATAATTGAGGAAGTAATTGTGCAGATCACTTTGCACGCTTTTCTTTCTCTACCTTCTCAATATTGTTTTTCGTGAAAACTAATTTGTCGATCAATTTTTTTTTAATGGTGTACCTTCCGTTTTCCGCTACGAAAAAAAGGCGTCGCATATCAAAAAAGTTTGCGTATCGAAATTGCATGAATCGGAAAGGTTCGTTATCGGGGGTTCTTTACATTCGAGCGTTCGCCGCTCTATGCACGCCGTTCCCGTGTATTATTTCGTTGTTACAGGCCACGTTTTCCGCCATGTCTTTTTTTTCATTCGTTAAAGAGCGATCGGAAACCATGATGGTGGTTAATGCCTTCAGGCGTGGAATTTCGATTTTATTGACGGTAACGTTTTACCTGCCGGGAATGAACGCGCGAATCGCGGCGTAAAGATTAGTTTCGATAAAAGCGATTTGCGGAGGAGAGAGCGAGTGAATAAAGGGTCGGTTGGGCAGAATTAAAATTGCCGGCCGCGTCGAAGCCGAGCTTTGTGTTCGCGAAACAATTCGAACCAACAAAATTGGAAAATTCCACCTATCCGGACAGAATAACGGTTAAAAGGACAACGGAAAAAAAAAAAATCGTGAAAGTTGCAAATCCGTACGTCGTTTTCCCGGCATGTTTTTTTCCGCACGAGTCATCCGTAAGAAATAGTTTGAAAACGATTTCTCTCGTAATCTCGATTTTTTTTTCTAACATCTTTTTTCACGAAAAAAAATTGTATCTTACACGGAGAAAAAAAAAATTGTTGGGACAACAAGAATTTTGTTACCATAACTGATTTAGTTGGTTAACATAGGGACAACAAAATATTTTGTTGTGGCAGCAAATATTTTGCTCTGACAATTATTTTGCTGTAGTAGCCAAATATTTTTGCTGCCACAACAATAAATGATTAACGATCTACATTTTGTTCGAGAAACAGAACTATTTTTCTCCGTGTAGGGGCAGAAACACTACGGGTGGTCCGAGGTTTTGAAATTTTAAAAAAGGAGAGCGACAACGAAATAAATAAATAGGGTAAAAGTGGGGAATATAGCCCGCTCTGTATATAATTGATTTACGTGTTAATCGAGGTGGGCCATATTCGCCACTTTTACCCTAAATAAATAAATAAATAAATAAATAAATAAATAAATAAATAAATAAATAAATAAACGACGAAGAGAACATTAAAATTCATTCGACGATTGATGCGGGCAGTTGCAGTCGAGCGCCAAACCGCGCGGCCCGGTCGGAAACGAGTTTCATTAATTCTTATGGTTGCCTAATTGGATTGCACTCGAATTGATTGGCTCAATTAAAGAGTCGAATCCGTGAGGTATTTCTGCCGTGCGGAAACGTTCATATTTACCCTTCGGAAGCGACGGAGAGAAGGAGGTAGAGAATTTTTCGCCAATTTTTTTTCGCATTATGTATGCGAAAAAAAAATTGAGTAAGATACAAGGATGAGGCCAAAAGGATGAGGCCACGTTAAAGAGAGAATATATGGCCGCGGCTTAGACCAGAAAAGCGTATTTTATATGCTCGTACACAGAAAATACGTTTTTCCGATTTCAGTCACGCTGTATGGAGACGGATTTGCGAGAGTGTCGGATGCAAAGTGGTGAAAAAAGAGGAGAAAGGGGAACTCACGATTTTGTGGATTAGAGGGCGAATGGAGAATCCGCCGAATCGAGAGGTTGAAAGTCAAGCGGCTTATGCGACGTACGTAGACTTTTGCATTCATACCTTACCTTCGCACATGGAGGGTCGATTTTAAATCCTGCACACCGATTTACCATATTTTTCCTCGACGATCTCCGCGCAGAGGTTGTTTCTTTAATAATTCTTGTTTTATCGGATAATGATAATTATTCCGTGCGATAATCGGTGACTTGTGTGGCTCGTTAATCAGCTATTGTTTTTATCGGCAACATTGACCCTGCCGAGGGATCGATAAAAAAAGTCGCTTTCGTTCCGATAAATTTAGGATTAATTCAGGGGTACTTAGCAGCATTGGCTTGGAACAATTATTTGTTATTATGGTAATGACAGTAATGCATAGTAATGGGCAATATATACACTCTTTTACTACCGATCGAAGGTCGAATTATTTTTCAAATAATTCTGCTTCTGATTGCGGCAAGAAACATTATTTTGAAAAACGTCGCTTTCGTTGGAATAAATTTGGGATAAATTCTCCGGTATTGCATTGGCGCGGAAGAATTATTTATGATTATGGATATAGCCAATAATATATATATATATATTTTTACTTTGGTACCATAGATCGGCACAGGTAATTATTTTTCGAAAAATCCTGCTTCGTATTGGCCGCGTACTACAATGAAACGCAATATTGGCTTAAGGATGGCCCAATATATCAAAAAGTAAGCTGTCCCAATTGCGGCAGGAAACATGAATTTAAAAAAAACGTCGCTTTCGTGAGGATAAATTTGGGATTAATTCTACGTTAGAGCATCGGGTCGGATGAATTATTTATGAAATTCTGGTAATGGCCACTTTTATATTATATATATTTTTTACTTCCAACCAGAGATCGGCGCAGGTAATTATTTTTGAAAAATCCTGCTTCCGATTTTTCGCGTACGACAATGAAACGCGATATTAGCTGAGCATTTAAAAAAGTAATGAAAAAGAAAGCCGTCGCGATCGCGCCGAGAAACATTGAAAAAAAAAAAAAAAAAACAAAAAAAAAAAAAAACGAGTGCAAAAGTTCACGAGAACAAACCGCGAAGACGGGGGACATAAATAATATAACAATGAAAAAAGTAAGCTGTCCCGATAGCGTCGAGAAACATAATGAAAAAGTAAAAGTGCCAAACTAAATAAACTCGAGTGCAAAAGTTTGCGGGAACAAACCGCGAAGACGGGGGACAAGGGGTCGAAATCGAATGTGAGCTAATTTTGCTGTAACACGCCAATCTCGCGGAAGCTGCGGAGAGCCCCTGACTCGGCAACTGTAAATTTTCATCGAGTTTTGTTTGGTTACTCCCTTCGCAAAGGGAATCGGGCTTTTAGGCTGTTAGGAACGTGCATGCGGTCTAGTGCTAAATAGTTTCTCGACTCCGATTCCCGTTAAACCTCCGCTCCTCCTCCCCGTCTCGCGGCTTCTCTCTTCGCTATCACTATGCGAGCTTTGCCCCGACGAGCTTCCATGCGAGCTTTGTATTCCTTCAATTTCCTTCTCTCTCCCTCTCCGTCCCCCATGCGGCGCCCCCGCGCTCTTTGGTTGTTTAGTACTCTCGTGCCCGCCGCGCAGCATCGTACTACGTGTTGTTTGCTCGAGCCGAATCGCGAAAACTCAAATGCCAGGCCGCAAAACGACGCGTCGTTTGTGAGTCTGATTTAACATCAATATATCCGATTGATGTGTCGCAGGTACGAGCGCTGCACGGGAGAGCGGGGCAAAATGGCATCGGGAGCTCCGTACCGATCGACAATGGTACACTGAGAAAAAAGGATGGTATTTCCTACTTAACGAATAGTTCTCAGAGGGAACGTCTATATAGATAGTTTGTGATAGTATATATTCAATTGATTTAACTATAATTATAGTTACAACTATAATTTTTGTTCATTATCGTCACTATAAAATATAGACGTCCCCCCTGGGAACTATTTACTATGTAAGCTTTTCTCAGTGTATCGAGAGTTTGAGATGAGATTTTTTGTCTGTGTTCGACGAACATTTTTAAAACGGAACCACGAAGTGAAATGGATCGGGTTTCTGCATTTGGGGTGGGGACTTCACGTGTTCCATGAAAAAAAAAAATTCAGACTAATTGGTATGGATACACCCAAAAAAAGAATCTTTTGAAGACTACCGTTTATTTGGTTTAGTAATGTATTTATTTGAGTAGTACAAGTAATTTATTAGCGAGATGTTACATTGGTTGTTGATCGTTCAAGTATGTTACATTTGGCTTGGTGATTACATATATGTATGGTAACATTATCCGCTAACGAGCCATCGACCTTGGTCCTTCAGCTCAAATTTATTTGATTTAAATTAAAATTTATAAAAATATTTATCTGATTTAGTAAAATATTTATATGATTTAAATAAATATTTATTGAAATGAAGTAAATAGTTACTTAGGGTGAAGTGAAAGTCACGTGACTGAGACAAGGGTGTGAGAGAGATAGTGTCATTGGTCTTACAGTGGAGCGAGAGAGCGTGTTTCACTTCACCTTAAGTGTAATAAATATTTATTTAAATCAAGTAAATATTTTACGTAAACCAAATAAAAGGGTGGGCGTCAAATAAATTATTTTTCTGGGTGTACTCTGTTGCCGTACAAGTGGTCCGCTATCGCGCTGTCTTGGGAGAGCGGGGCAAAATGGTATCGGTGGATGCTTGTCCTCGATTTGAGGCAAGAAATTCGCGAGTCCCATTAAAAATGGATTATCCCTCGCCCGTGCGAGGGAGGAAAAATGGACCTCAATCCTTCGTTTCAAACGAGACTCTTCGGGTTCGGTGAAAAATCGGTTGAAACGTCCAGGTGGAATTCTGCCTTAACTGGAAAAACGGCACCTCGTGCTACGTTTTTACACGATTCGGACGAGCGAACAGCTCGAGCCGAATCGCGAAAGCTCAAATGCCAGGCCGCAAACCGACGCGTCGTTTGTAAGTCTGATTTAACGTCAATACAGCCGATTGAGGTGTCACACGTAGAGCGGGGCAAAATGGTATCGAGTCCTCCATGTGACACGAGCCTTTTTTCTCTGTTCGACGAAAAATTGTAAAAAAAAATAATTGCACAAAATTGCAATCCGCGTCCTGCACTCCAGCTGAGAATTTCACCTGTCCCGTGAAAAATAGTTGCGAATGTCCACTTGCGTGCAAATAATCCACTCTCCCCCCGTTACGAGATAGGGAGCAAAAATCCCTAATCCTCTTTTTCAAACGAGACTCTTCGGATTCGGTGGAAAATCGCTTAAAACATCCAAGTGCGATTCTGCCATAACTGGAAAAATGGCACATCGCTCGCCCCCAATGCCTACTTTAATTTCTAATTTTTATACTCAAATTTTTCGCATCGACTTTTGCTCGACCCTACAACGAGACATCCTAGGATCCACAAACTTTTTGCATATATTTTCGTGACTTACGTTCCGGCACTTCTTTGGTGAGCGACGCACGTATTTTATAGCGACACGCTATTCCTTTTATTTTACCCCCCCCCCCCCACTCCCCCCCCCCTCTGCGTCGCGTTCTTTTTTCGTCCAGCTTCCTTTTTAGCTTTCCCTCCCAGACTCCGAGGATCTGATTTTAAGAGATGTATCTCATACGCGAAGCATGCTGGAAGCTTTGAAATTTGTCCAGGGAGGCGGAGGAGCTAAGGACCGCGGGGACCGCGAAAGCTCGGGGTGAGGTGAGCTTTGGAAGGTTACCAAGGAGGTCGGCGGGGCGTTCTCCGCTTCCCCGGCTGCGTCGGGGAGCGAAACGACCAGCGCCAGCGGCGCCTCGGCCGCTAACCCCATTTAATAATGACCGTTCAAGCACATTTCCCGAAGAAACAAGGGTAAGCGAGATGAACGAAGGAAAAGCGCGCATAAAAAAAAAGGGAAGAAAATCCATACACGAATCTCGCAGCTCTGCCAACGTTTCTCGGGCGTTGCCGAGCGAAACAGTAAAAATAAAAGGTTCGCTAAACTTTTCCAAGAGAACGCAAGGGAGAAAGAGAGAAAGTGAATTCCGAAAAAAAAAAAAAGTTACGAGTCTCGGCGAGGTCGCACGGTAGTTTATACGAGTGCCGGGGGGTTGTTACCGCAGGCTCGTCCGTATACCTTATGCTTGACTGGTGCCACTCGAAGTATCGTCAGGCTTCGCTCCCGCACTATCTGCGACTGCCACACGTACATAAATATTGCGTGTATACATATATATATATCTCAACGGTATGGCCAACTATAAATAGGTGAGAGTACGAAGCAATCGAGAATTGGAAATCGTGGAACGGCACGTCGGCAGTCCCGATGGAGAACGGTACGTTTCACCAACAATTCTCAATTGTATTTAGTCACGTTTCGTTATTTGCACATTTTTTATTCGTGCACTGGCACTTGGTTCGAATTCCTGCAGTAATTCGGAACTTTTTAATTTACAAGTTGATTGCCATTGCCATTGCCATTGCCATTGCCATTGCCATTGCCATTGCCATTGCCATTGCCATTGCCATTGCCATTGCCATTGCCATTGCCATTGCCATTGCCATTGCCATTGCCATTGCCATTGCCATTGCCATTGCCATTGCCATTGCTGCGAACAATATGGTTTGCTCATTATATCCGTCGGGGACACGTTAGTGTCTTACACAAATGAGAAGAGCACGGTAGAAGCGGGGGTTTTATGGTTAAAATTTATATGCAGTGGGTTAAGAGCGCCGCAGCGCGTGCAAAGCTTCCCTCCCATCTAATTCCCGTTGGTACTCGTTACTCTATGCGGAATGAGAAATTCTCCATTGGATCAAGTCCCGAGATTGCCGAGATTGGGCGAGTTTCGCGACTGCACATAGCGACGGAAGGAGATTTGCACAGAGAGTTGCGACGACAGGAACGACAACTACGTCTGGCAACAACGTCTACGACCAAAATCCAGCGGCAGTGGCAGGAACGGAGCGGACAATGTGCGGGCGTATTCGGCCACTTTGTAGTTTACACCGTTATTCCGAGCGCCACGAAATAGCGTGCCGAGACCATGCGCCATGTCGTAATACGTTGTATGCCAACGCAGCAGAAAGCTTCGTATAACTATAGCGTGATGCACACTTTAAACATCCCTACGTATATCCACTTGCTGCGTCGACGTCTGAGAACCAGAAGAGCTTATGTGAGCTCACTTTAACATTATATGAGCGGCTAAGTTTTTCGATTGGCGGGTATCGAGAGAAACGGCAGTGTCTCGACGCCAAATTAAAAACGATTGATTAAAAATTGTATCGTAGAGACACATTTAGAAAATTATATCGGAGTGGACGAACACATAAATAATTGTATCGCAGAGGAATGACATATAAAAAAGTTAATGCAGAAGAACAATACATAGAAAATTGTATCGAAAGGGAACAACACATAGAAAATAGTATCGAAGAGCAACGACACATGCAAAATCTTATCGGAGAAACACAACATTAGAAAATTGTATCTGCGATATAATATTTATGAAATGATATTGCTGACATATATCACTTTGCAAATATCACA
>JAPYZC010008287.1:0-12857 GCA_030522665.1 Ichneumoninae sp. A BG-2022a
CACGAATATAGTATTTTTATCAAAGACCTTTGGTATTGAATTTGGCCGAAATCTACCGAAGGGATCAAATTTTATGGAATTTTGATTTTTTTCAAAAATTACCAAAAACCGTTTAATTTGAGTAAACATGGAGGTATCGAGCTTAAATTTGGCACGGGAAAGGACTACCACGGTACAATGTTTCGTGTTAAATTTGGTAAAAATTGATCCAATCGTTTACGTTTTCTGGGATTTTGAACATTATCCATTTTTTTTTTTTTTCGATTGGTTGGAGTTGTAACTTTTGTGAAATGCAAGTTGCGATCTTAAAAGTGCAAACACATATATAAGATAAAGGTACCAATGCTCGAACGGTGAAGGGATTGCTTTGCAATGCCTAAAAAAGCATTTTTCAGGCATTTTTTTAGGAGGAAAAACGACAAGTGAGCCCAGTGAATGTAGAGGTATGTTTTAATGTATATTTGAATTGTACGATTTTTTTTAAACAAAACAAAGAATTACTGCATAGTTATTGGCCGATTTACTGCACTGTAGTTTTCTACAGGGGGGAAAGATGCAGCTCGTAATTCTTGATCGAGACAAAAAATCAAATATGTTTTTACATATATTTCTTCTATGTGAACTTCGGAAAAGCAAAAAAAAAAAAATCGGAAAAAATTGTGTTTTTGAGCAAGAAAAAACAATTTTAACATGCTATAAAAATTATTAAAAAGTACTTTTTTAACAATGTTTTGAGTTCGCATAGAAGAGAATTTAGTACTGAAAAAAATGAGCTTTAGGTAAAGTCGATTTCTTGTTATCACTCCCGCCAATTTAGAAAAATAATAACCAATAACTATGCAGTACTTTTTTGTTTCGTGTTAAAACAATTTTCTTCGTACAGTTCAAATAGTACATTTCGATACGAGTGCGAAAAAACTTTTTCTGACGAGTGTGAGTTTGCAGCACGAGCCGAAGGCGAGTGTTGCAATCACACGAGTTCAAAACGAACAAAATTTTATTTCACAAGTTGTGAAAATGGGGGTTTTTGCGAAAAAACCGCCATTTTCACACCGAGTGTCATAAAATACATTAAAAAATACCTCTACATTCACTGGGCTCACTCGTCGTTTTCCCTCCTAAAAAAATTCGTGAAAAACGATTTTTTTAGGACTTGTAAAGCGGAAAGTTCAAAAATGTGAGGAAATTCTGAAAAAATTCATGTGGCTTCTACAAAATTAATGAATTCATTTGAAAAGGGAAAAAAGGTTTACTGATTATTTCTTGAACAATTGTTTTTCTTAGCAATTTGTTGATAATTTTTTGGCATTATTATCATGCAAAATGAATGTTCTTGGCACCTTTAATACAGGTGATTTTTTTCAGATTCGTATACAATTCGCAATTTTTTGCTGGAAATGTACGTGTGAAGCATCCCTTTAAACATTGTGTAACTTTCTTTTTTTGTGCCTCAAGTAATGTTTGTTGATACGGTTACGAGTGTCAAATTAGATTTCCAATGATTACAGAATTTAAGTATAAAATATTTAAATTCGGTATGAATCAAACCCGCATAGGAGTGTCCGACGACTGAGATTTGGCCGAGCAATCGGGGTACTGTTAATAACTTAACCTTATCGATCAAGGACTTTTCCTATCGAATTTGGATCGAAATGAAATATAATTAAAATTTTACCCTTTTTCGCTGTTTTTTTTTTGCTTGTTTTTTACTGACGAAATAAATTTAAATTGCAGGAAGAAACGGAATCTCAAGAAGAGCCGGCGAGTCCGCCGTTCAGTCCGACGAGTGCCGCTATTGCGGAAGCGTCGATGGTAAAGCAGTGAGTACTCGAAAGTAAAAGAAAATAAATTAAGGCGAAGTAAAGCAGTCGGTAACAAAACGGTAATTAATGGCATTCGGAGATTGTGGAAATTTCGCGAAATAGCGAAGAATTAGCTTTGCTGTTTCGCGTCGCGAAACAGCGAATTTACTTTGATTTTTGTGTTTTTTTTTTTTTCATTACTCAAAATTTTAAAGTAAATCTAAAAATCTGAATAAATTCATACTTATTTAGAAAAATGAACGAATCATTTTCGTAATGAAAAAAAAATTAGTTTGCCGGGTAATTTGTTATACAATTAATTTAACACGAATTTAGATTGAACGAATTATTTTTTTTCTAAAAAAAATTAGCACCATTGAATAAAGTTAATTTGAAAATTGCAACTATCTCTCACACACACAGCCGTTTCACTTCCCCGTGTACGAGGTTTACATATTTAAAAATATATATTAACGTCTATTTATTGAAAGCAAATTTAAAAATCTGAATAAATTCATACGTATTTAGAAAAATGAATGAGTAATTTTCGTAACAAAAAAAAATTAGTTTGCCGGGTAATTGTTTAAACAATTAATTTAACACGAATTTAATTTGAACGAATTCATTTTTTTCCCAAAAAAATTAGCACCATTCAATAAAGTTAATTCAAATATTGCGACTATCTCACACTCACAGCTGTTTCACTTCCCCTTATACGAGGTTTACATATTTAAAAAAATATATTATCGTTTATTAATTTTTCTGTACTAACTTTTCAGACCCTGTATACTGATATTCGATTCGTTGGCCGGTGCGAGCAGATCCCGCGTCGTCGCGACCCTCCGTGATTATCTGAGCTGCGAGCATTTGGCAAAGGTCGGCAGCGAGAAGACATTTTCGAAAGACACGATAAAGGGATCCTCGCCGAAAGTTCCACAGCAATCGAACTTTACTGATTGCGGGCTTTACCTCCTGCAGTACGTCGAGAGTTTCTTCAAGGTGGGTGGTAGGCGAGAGAGGCAAAACAAAATTTAAGAGCTTCCTCCACAGAAAATGTGTAAAAACTCATGCATATTTTGTGATTTTTTTCTCGGTAAATTTACGCCTTAGCGATTTAATTTTTGTTGCCGAGAATGGAGGAGGCATTAAAGAACATTTAAGATTTTTTTTAAATCTCACATATGTGTGATGCAACCTTAAAAGAAAAGTTTCGTAGATTATTGAGAACGGTAAAGATAAAAATTATAATTCTATTTTTTTTTTTTTTTCGAAAAAGATAGTGCAAAAAATGTTTGAAAAAAATCATTCGTTTGTGGGCTATAACTTGTCCATTATTACATGCAATACTGCATTTTTGAGAATGTTTTCAGATTTTTCCGAAGAGTTTTCATTTTTTTAAGTTAAAAAAAACCCTGAGGAAGAATCTGAAAAAATTCCCAAAAATGCAGTGTCGCATCCAAAAATGCTCAAGCGATAACCCACAAACGACCGATTTTTTCTTACATTTTTTTTTTCAAAAAAAATTAGAAAATATTGTATCTGCCGCCGGCCCAACATTTTTTTACATATGATACAATACTCTCCAGAATTTTGTCAGATTTTTCCGAAGTTTTTTTTAATGAAAAAGACATGGTGGCCGCGGTCAGGGAAAACCGGGAAATCCGGGAAAAGTCAGGGAAAAAAATCTTGGTCAGGGAAGAAGTAAATTGTCGCCGAACCTTTTATAAATAAAGAAGAAGTACATAGAGGGGAGCCTTAAAAAAAATGGGAACATTTTGAAAAAAAAACAAGTTAAATGTTAATATAATAATTAGGAATTTTCATTTGCGTTATTAATTTTTTTGATTATAAGTCGTTAGAAGTTTGGTCAGGGAACATTTTTAATTGGTGAGTGAAAAGTCAGGGAAAAGCCGGGGATTTTTTATCCGGCGAAAAAACGGCCACCATGAAAAAAAAAAAAAAATCAGAAAACAATTCTCAAAAATGCATGTAAAAAAAAATAGTGAAACGATAGAAAATTTTTGGTGAATTATCGAGACGTTAACGATAAAAATAATGTTTGTTTCAGGCTCCAATTTTGAATTACACATTGCCGATAAAGACGTTGAAGGCCTGGTTCGAGGAGATCGTCGTGACGCGAAAGCGCGAGGAGCTCGCGAGACTGCTCGTGAGGCTGATGAATGCGACGAAGGGCGACAAGACTATATCACTGCCGATCGTTCAATTTCCGACCATGGACGGTAAATTGAAGCCGAGGCCCGAACCTCCGGCAGAGTTGAAAACCCCGAAAGTCGAAGCGGACGCCAAGAAGAAGCAATCGCAGCAGACAACTCAAGCGCCCGGCAACGCCGAGGACAAGACAAGGCTCGTCGCGGTCAGCACAAGCAGCGTGACGACCACGGAAAATTCGAGCGACACACCGGTAACCCGAACGACGACTGTCTATCAGATAATCGGTTGCGCACCGCCGTCGAATTTATCCTCCGAGAGCGGCGGAATGTCGGACACAATTTTCGACGCCAAACCGAGGTAATTGTCCAACAATTTTACTCCGATGTATTTTATTCCGACGCGCCGGAGACGAACGAATGTCGCTCAAAATGCTGCGACTATAATCTTTATTGTTTCTCTATCGACTGCGCACAACGTGAAAAAAGAAATCATTATTTGTGTCACTTGTGAGGCAACGAAAGCTGATTATCGGTGACGATTAAAAAGTCCATTTTTCAATTTCCCAAGTTTTCAATCAGTCAAATTTTGAATTTTCGAATTTCTCGATTCTTAAATTTCTCAATTCTTATATTTTTCAATTCTTACATTTTTCAATGATTTTTAATGATAATTATACGTTCTGATATTGGATATTTATATTTTGAAAAAAATGTATTCTCGCATCGGAAAATCCTTAGTGATGCTCCGAAAAAATGAGATTGAACCAAAACGTTGTTGAACAAAATAAATGTTTTTTTTTTTTTTATTGTTTTGTATTTTTCTGCTAGTAATTTGGAACCGAATGAATTTAAATCACTCTGGTATTACATGTATTAAAAAAATTATTAACTTAAATTCAATGAAATCTTGAAATGTTGTCATTTTTTTTTTTATTTGGATTTTACGTCTGACACGCGATTCTGAATCGAATATCAAGAGTTATTTACTATGAGTAAAATGCGACACACATTTGTAATCAGCGGTGCAAAATCGATTAAAAATTCATTTACCGATTTTCTACAACAAATTTTGCGGTAAATGTATGTAGATGTAGACATTTTGTTATTTTACAAAACGTGCATAAACATTTTCACATGGCTTACCATTTATTACATTTTTGCACATAGCTCTCTTTATCACGAAGCAAAAATCGATCAATGAACTTTCTCATAGAGAAAGCTAAGCGCAAAATTGCCAAAAATGAAGAACCCATGTGCACATGGGTACCTGGCACCTTTTTTAATCTACACGGACAAAAGGAACAAAATCGTACAAATTATTGCTATTATTTTCAGAAAGATTAAAAGATCAACTTTTAAATTTCTCAATTTTTTAAATTCTCAATTTTTTAATTTCTCAATTTTTAAATCTCTCAAGTTTTAAATTTCTCAATTCTTAAATTTCGCAATTCTTACATTTCTCAGTTTCTAAATTTCTCAATTTTTAACTTACAAATTTTTTTTTATTTACAGAGCTCCAAGCGGCACACTGTCGTATTTGAGAAACAAACGAATTCCAAGGCTAATGTCGCGGGACCACGAGGGTCAGGAGAATCAGTCCGCGGCCGCTAAGAAGCACAAGGGTGACAACGATGCAGTAACGAGGAACTCAAGCGGCACCAGTAGCAGCATCAGTAACAGCGGCGGCCCTGGTTCTGGCATCGTGCCAGTCGTCAAACCCGCGAGCGCGACCCTCTACGATTCCTGTAAATAAATTTAACCCTCTTTTCTTTTTCGAAAAATTCCTCTATCCTGAAACTTTTCCTATCGTTCCTCTCACTAAACCCGCCCTCCCCCCTCCTCCTCCTTCGTACCTGACCACCCGCCTCCTCTCGCACATCTTTTTTATAACGGCAAAAAACAACAAAACAAAAGCAACACAGCATAAAATGAAGAAAAAAAAAGGAAAATCCTCCGGATTTTTCGCACTCGTAAGTTACGCGATGACGACTAACGAGAATGCCCGGGCCCCGTTTACCTATGTAACAAAGTATGTAGTTAGTATACTTCGTAATAAGGTAAATAAAAGTGAAAGAAAGAATGGAAACGATAAGCGTTCGTTGAGCCTTTTTTTAAATTATGTTAATCAATATGTGTTAATATACTTTGTTCGAATTATTGATTATTAATTAACTTGATGAAAGCTGAATTGAAATTAAAAAAAAAGAAGAAACAAACGCTTGATTACGAATAAAAGATACTTTTTGTATACGCGAAAGATTACTTTCTGATTGTCGTTAAGGGGGGAGTAGCTGGCACATCGTGCGCAGGGCTTAAAAATTGGGTAATAAATGAATATTTAAAAAATATATGTAAGGATTCCATGTTCTACCTCCTCGAGACGAGCTTCGATTTTCTAATGAATTCTTTTTACTTTTACTTCCTGACAGGAAGTAATGTTTAATTTTTTTTTAAGTGTTCGAAGTGATTTGCACAATTACTTCCTCATGTTTTACGGTTTTGCGCACAACTTCGTTGTTCGATTTTGGGTTCCTCATAGAGGAAGCTATAATTAAAATACAATTTGCACAAAAATAAATAAAGGGCTATTTATAAGGAAGCGATATGAAAATCTCGATTTTCAACTCTTTTTATAATTGTATTAAGTACAAAGAAAATCATGTGTAAATTACTTTGCACCTTTTTTCGTAACATAACAAAATGTCTACATCTCATAAAGTTAAAACCGCAAAAAATACATTAGAGTTTATTATAGGAAATCGCAAACTAAAATTTGCGGATTTCGTTGTTTTAAGGCAATTTTTAATCTATTCACCACTGATTATAAAAATATAACTCGTTTTACTTTTTGCGTGATATTTGATTCAGAAACTCGTGTCAGGCGTAAAAAATTGTTTTTCAAAACAATCAAAATTTTCAAAATTCCATAATATTTTAACGGTTGGATCAATTTTTTGCCAAATTTAATACGAAACATTGTACAGTGTTTGTCCATTTCCGTGCGAAATTTATCCATGTTTACTAGAATTATACCGTTTTTAGTAATTTTTCAACAAAATCAAAATTCCATACAATCTGATCGCTTCGATATATTTCAACCAAATTCGATAGCAAAGGTGGTTTTTCATAGTATTGTACTAATATTCATTTTTAGGACGATGGCCCAAAATTTATGGAAGCTAGAGCGACCACACATATTTTTCAAAAATTTCGAAATCACGTAAAATCTCAAAACGAGCCTCAATTTTCATGAAAATTACAACGAAGCAAGAGACGTGACCACTCTACTACGTAAAAATTTCAACCCGCTATCTCAAGCCGTTTTCGAGTTATAGTAATTCTAAACAATGCAAATCTGTCACATACACACACAAAAACATACATTTTTACGTCTCATTTTTACGTCTCAATTTTACGTCTCAATTTTACGTCTCAATTTTACGTTTCAATTTTACGTTTCAATTTTACATTTCAATTTTACATTTCAATTTTACATTTCAATTTTACATTTCAATTTTACATTTCAATTTTACATTTCAATTTTACATTTCAATTTTACATTTCAATTTTACATTTCAATTTTACATTTCAATTTTACATTTTCATTTTACATTTTCATTTAACATTTCACTTTAAAGTTTGTATAGAAAATCGGTCAACGAACTGTCTCATAGAGGAAGCTATATGTAAAACGGTAAAAAAAATTCGAATCTATGCGCACGTTATTTTTTTCGTTAATGAGCCGCTATCCCTCAGGCAAATTGACGATGTTCGCAGTCTATTAAAAGCTCCGGACCATTCTGGCGACACATGAATCGACCTTAGGCATAGATACAGTATATTTGGCTGGGGCCGAGATGAGTGCATGCGAAAACTTGCCGAGCTCTTGGCCCCGAAAATCCGAGACTAGTACAGCGAGAACGACGTCTAAAGTCAACGCGAATTGGAACTCGATAAACCTTAAAAATTCAAAAAAAAAAAAAATCATAAAAATTTCAATATTTTCGTAGAGCAATGTGAAACACGAGAGTTGAAAAAACTTCTGTCTCTACCGACCGATCGCTCGTCGCCGACTAAACGAAGTAACGGGACATATACGACGCAGTCTCATTTGTAAGTTGTTCGACCCTGAGCCCTGCCGTACGGTTTACCATTATAGTACGACGAGCTCGCTGTACGTGAGTTTAATAATTCCTCATTGTTTCTCAATCAATTGCGTAACGTGCAAAAAAATTATTCACATCACTTGTGATACATCGAGAGTTGATAAGCCAACTTTTTAACGATGACTATATTTTTTAAAATTTTATTTCTATATTTTGGAAAAATATTTTTAATAAAATGAAAATTAAATTAAAAGTACAACAACAAAAATTTTGGAATATAAATATTTTTTTATTCAAAATTAATGAGTTTTTATAATTTTTTATTCATACATTTTGAGATATTTGTTCACAAATTAAATAATGATTGAATTGTTATTGTGAGGCATCGAAGTCGATAATCCAACTTTTTAACGATAATTATATTTATTGATATCTCATTATATTTTGGATATTTTTGTCGAAAACGTTCCGACATATTGAAACTAAAATGAATTAAATTAAACTTAAATAAAAATTAAATTGAAGAGTTTTTGAATAAAATGTTTTTTTTTCTTTTTTCATTTTTCTGACGTTAATTTAAAAATGAATGAATTTATACGAATTTTTATCATTTATTTTAATCCAGTTTGAGATATTGGTTTATATAAATTATAATTCAGGTATTGTTGCGGTTGTCTTGGGGCAGTGAGATACTGCGAAAAATAATAACAGGCACGGAGAGACGAGGAATACTTATTAAAGAGGTATAATAGAAGGACATCAAGATGGTAGGAAATTTATTTGCCTTGGCGGTCTCAACGCTCTACATCGTACTGACCAGTCTGATGGCTTACTGGTCGCGAAAGTACGTCGATTATTACATACGACAGCCTTTCGTGCGTGCTCTCTTCCTCGAGGGAATAGCCACGGCCGAACTTTGCGGTGCATGCTTCGAGCTTATCATAAGTGCGTATCAAATTATACACGATTCAAATTTTTTAATTCTTTCGTTTCATTTTCAACGTCCGAATAGCTGTTACTACACCGGTGAAAATATTTTTCTGAATATGTATGACAGTTTCTCTAAATTTGTCTGAATGTGTGTGAAAATTTGTCTGAATGTGTCTGAAAATTTGTCTGAATATGTCTAAAAATTTGTTTGAATGTGTCTGAAAATTTGTGTGAATATGTATGAAAATTTGTCTGAATGTCTGAAAATTTGTCTGAATGTCTGAAAATTTGTCTGAATATGTATGAAAATTTGTCTGAATATGTCTGAATATGTATGAAAATTTGTCTGAATATGTCTGAAAATTTGTCTGAATGTCTGAAAATTTGTCTGAATATGTATGAAAATTTGTCTGAATATGTCTGAAAATTTGTCTGAATATGTATGAAAATTTGTCTGAATATGTCTGAAAATTTGTCTGAATATGTCTGAATATGTCTGAAATATGTCTGAATATGTCTGAATATGTCTGAATATGTCTGAAATATGTCTGAAATATGTCTGCATATGTCTGAATATGTCTGAATGTGTCTGAAAATGTCTGAAAATTTGTCTGAATATGTCTGAATATGTCTGAATATGTCTGAAAATTTGTCTGAATATGTCTGAAAATTTCTCTGAAAAGTTCTCTGAATTTCTCAAAGTTTGCGCACTTTTCAAAAAGAGTCAAAGATTTTACGGAATCCAAATATTCCTTATTGCTCTGAAAATCGCTGATTTTCTCTGCCGACGTCTCTTGATAACTGCGAACTTTTTTTTTTACTGGTAATTTTCTATATTCACGAACATTTATCTGGAAAGCTCAAATTTTCGCTGATTTGCAGTTCTCCGAAATTCTCTGAAATTTTCTCACAGAGAAAATCTCTGAAAATCACTGAAACGGTCCGGTCAGAATTTTTTAGACAAATTGTCAGAGAAATATTTTCACCACGTTTTCAGTTACATTGCTGTTACATTGTTCCTACATCACTGTATTTACTGAGGTACTTGACTATTTGGCTCTATACCATAGAAAAATCGCGAGTAACATAAATGGTTTGCTTAAAAAAAAAAAAAAAAAAAAAAAAAAAAACATTATTTTCAGTCGCTGACAATTGGGGTGTATCCATGTACGCGATATATCTTTTTGTATTGACAATTTGGTGGTCGATGAATTGGGGAGATGCAACAGCGTGCCCTTATACTCACATCGAAGACTTCGTGGAGGGAACGAAATCCTTGAGGGACGCTTTTCTACTGATCTGGGCCGAGCTCGTGGGCGGTCTGGCGATTTTTCGATACATACAATTGCTCTGGGCTATCGAGATTGTTTCGACCCACAAGAATCGTGCCTTCGAGGACTGCACCACCGATTTGCAAGTACGTATGTTTAATAAAAGAAAAACTCAAGAAGAATTGCGTTAATTGTTTGTGCATCGCAGACGTCTCTCTGTAATATAAAAAGATTTCGCCGCCGTGTCAAGAATCGGGGTAGGGAGGGAGGGGGAAGGTGTCAGCAATAGGGTCAAAAGTGGTCAATAATGGGGTTAGAGGGGGTCAATAATACGGTCAGTGGGGGTCAATCATAGGGTAAGAGGGGGTCAATAATAGGGTCAGTGGGGGGGGGTCAATAATAGGGTAAGAGGGGTCAATAATAGGGTCGGAGGTGGTCAATAATGGGATGAGAGGTCAGTAACAGGGTCAGAGGGGTCAATAATAGGGTCAGAGGGGGTCAATCATAGGTTCAGAGGGGTCAATAGTAGGGTCAGAAGAGTCAGTAATAGGGTCAAAGGGGTCAATAATACGGTCAGAATAGTCAGTAATAGGGTCAGAGGGATCAATAATAGGGTCGAAAGGGGTCAATCATAGGGTCAGAGGGGTTAATAATAGGGTCGGAGGGGGTCAATCGTAGGATAAGAGGGGTCAATAATAGAGTCAGAGGTGGTCAATAATGGGGTGAGAGGAGGTCAGTAATAGGGTCAGAGGGAGTCACTAATACGGTCAAAGGGGTCAATAATAGGGTTGGAGGGGGTCAATCATAGGGTAAGACGGGTCAATAATAGGGTAAGAGGGGTCATTAGTAGGGTGAATGTCAATAATAGGGTGAAAGGGGTGAATAATAGGGACGTGAAGTTGGTTAATAATAGGACTGCGACAGTGGGGCTTAGAATTATAAGGGTATGTATATGTCTGCGAACGAGCGAAGCCACCAGCTTCACTAGTGTATATTATAATGTATGTGTTTACTTACTGTGCAACGTTGTTGGCAACGGTGTTGCTAGAAATAACAAGGAAGAGCACAGCTCGACCGAACCGAAAATGGAATGGACGCGTTTGATCGGTAAAATAGCTAATTAAACGTTTCATGTTTTCCATTTTGGCTCGAATATTTATTACAAACCGCACGAAGCAGTAAGTAGACGAGTTCGAGCGCCCAAAGAGTATGACATATTAAATTATTAAATTATTAAATTATTAAATTATTAAATTATTAAATTATTAAATTATTAAATTATTAAATTATTAAATTATTAAATTATTAAATTATTAAATTATTTGGTACGGTTTGTTTTTATTGGTAGGTGCCAGTGTTTTTCGGTGCATTCATCGAATGTATCGCCACTTGCATATGCAGAGTCGTTTCACGAGGTTTGAGCGAACTCAATCCCAGATTCAGCACTGTGATCGACTCATTTGTTGGAACGTCTTTGGTTGTCGCTGGTACGTTAAATAGTCATATTGTAATTAAAACAGCGTTAAAAAAAGTATTAACATTTATTTATTCTACAAAAAAAATTCTTAATCATTTGACTTTTTACCAAGATTTTAACAAAAAAAATCTTGGTAAATTGAACTTAATGTTTAATTTATTCTTTAAATTGAACTTTTAATGTTTCCAGCTTTCAATTATTCCGGTGGATACTTTAATCCGGCATTGGCGACTTCACTAAAGTACGGCTGTCTCGGTACCACGTTTATGGAACACGTCATTGTCTATTGGATCGGTGCTTGTGCCGGATCGGTTCTTTCCCTCCGGGTCTATCGAACGCCGACCGTGCAAAATTTTATACAACGACAGAAGGAAAAAGCGCATTAAGTGCAACAAAAAAATCTAATTGTGATGTATATTCAAACTAAATTATACAAATCGCCGCGGGGCGCACAATAAATTTTACCAATTTTAATCAATTTTTTGACAACATTTCACTATTTGACGAATATTTCGAAACTTTTACGAAGTGCGATCGAAAGCAACATGTGACAATAAATTATACGACGAATAGGCCTTAAGATACTGTAAATAAATTGTAAAAAAATTAGACATTAAAGAAAGGTTATTTTTTTGTCCGTTCGGGAAATTATTGTACATAGTACATACATATGTAAGATTTAACTTTGGAGCGTTATACTAAAAAAAAAACTATTTTCTGAGTCAAAAGTCAGTAAAAAAGAAATTCTACCGAGTTTTCATTTTCTTCAATATCCGCACCTTTGTACTATCCAATGAAATGACGCATGGTTGGATTTAATATCATGGTGTCCAGCGGTCCTTCAAGTCTTTGGAGTCCTGAAATTGTCCTTCAATTTTGCCTGACTTTGAAAAAGTCCTGGAATGTCCTTTCACCTAATGTCCTTAAATTGTTTATTTCCCCGAAAATTTGAGTTTGCTTAAAATGTATATTTAATTTAGTACTTTTTTGCTTCCTCATAGAGCTATGTTTTCGTGAAAAAAAAATTTTTCGAGATTTTAATGTCAGCGTACTAAAAATGGTCGAAAACGTCGAGAAATGTGATTTTTAGCTGGCGTCCG
>JAPYZC010008291.1:0-12692 GCA_030522665.1 Ichneumoninae sp. A BG-2022a
CGGTTGTGAAGCGGCGGCACTCGATCCGACTCGTGCGGCCGCTTCCCAACCTTCGCCAAAAAGTCCGCTTTTACGCCCTTGTATCGCAAATTACTATTTACTCATGCAGTATCCTCTGCGAAGAAGTAAACAAAACACCAAATTTGCTTTCCAATAGCAGAAGTATTGTGAATAAATATAAATTAGTAAATTCAGTTCTCAGGGTATTTGCTATTCATGGGACGTTGACCATGTCGAACATATTGGGATGATTAAAAAAAAATTACCCCGAAAGTTCCGTGCTGTCATCCATTTTACATGAGGATTGTACTTAAAATGTTTAATTTAACATTTTTTTTACCCCGGAACATCGGATGCTGCAACGCTCACAATTGTTAAAATGTTATAGACACATATTTCTAAACACCCTATTCATTCTACAGTAAAATAAAATGTACCTTTAACAAAAATTAACAAAAAACTACATTAGTTAGAGAAAAACAAATCAACGTTAGCGGATCGATGACATTACTTGAAAAGTTTCGTTGAAAAGCCTATATGAAATTACAACTTTTATATTCAGACATTTGTTTCAGTGAGTTATAGTTATTTGTATGGCAAGGGCGTGGAAAGGGAGTTCTAGACGAGTGTGAAAATGCCGCACGAGCCGAATGCGAGTGCGGCATTCACACGAGTCAGAACTCCCTTTTCTACGCCCATGCCATTCACATAATTTTTCTTATCAAATTCACGAAAATCACGCTTTCCGTTCCCGTGAAGTATGCGTAGAAAAGCACTTTTTTAGTGCGGGAAAAAATACCATATTGCGTTTGTACGCATACGCAGTATTTTTCTCGCACGCTATGCGAAAAAGTGCCTTTCTGCGCACACTTCACAGGAACGGAAAGTTTGATTTTACGTGCATGTGTTAGGAAAAAGGTTTTTTTTGGAAATACTGTCGTTAAAATATACAGTATTTTTATCAACGTTGGATTAAAAAAATCTGAACGAATTCGGAGAAGGAGTACCTTCGAGTCGTACTGAAGTATGGTCATTTATAAAACGAATCAGGGAGGCTAAAAAAAATGGCTGAATTAGCGGAGAATACCTCATATATATAAACTTGAAGACAGAGAGGAACACGCAGTCAATACCCTTTGCCTCTATATTCCCAAGTTTCTGATGCTAATCATTTTATGCAAGGTAAGGACAAAATTATTAATATTGTTATTATTTTATCGAGGATTGCCTAACTTTATCATAACTTTTTCAGAGTCCGAATATTCGGTGAAGTATCCGGATTTTCGAGGTTTCCATTACTGCTGCACACCCTCTGTGTATACGCATGTGCGCGTGTCTGATGGATTTGTAAATTTTCAAAAATGCGACGGATTTTTTTGAAGATCGTCTGGGCGCTCTAACTTCTCCAAATGTCCAGCTATCGTCCTAAAACTGTACATAAATATAATATATCCATCAAAAATCGATACAAGCGTCGAAATTTCACGAGATTAAAAAAAATCTTTTTAATTATCCTAAAATCGCTATGTCGAGTAAACTTCAAGCCCTTAAACTTAACTTTTATGTCAATCATACCGTGACTCTTTTTTTTTTTTTTTTTTTTTTGAGAATCTGTAAAATATAAATGCTTTAAAAAGTTAAATTATAAGAATCCATTATTCGTGAAACTCGACTGAATCGATAGAACTTTTACTACATTAATGTCATGTATGTAGAGTCATGTACCTTGTTTTATATAACATTAATGAGAACTGGGTACTGGGGTGCCGGTAACACTACGGATTAAAACGCACTATACACCTTGAAAATGTTCAGTGTGAAACAACGAGTCCAACCGAAATTTCATAACACTTTAAGTCGTTCCTTGCGGACTAATCAACCGTAAAACTCTGGGTTAGATTTGGCTTGTTTTCTGACAAACTACTGCAACTGAACCAGTCGATTGGTACGCCGAACCGACTCTGATTCCAACCTTCTGGAGGCAGGGTTTTGGTTGATACCTCAAAACCAACCGTAATGCCAACCATTATATGTCGGATTGAAAATTGGTTTACAGTTGGACTTTCCCAAAACTACCCAGTTTCCAACTTTATGTCGAGAGCACCGACAGCTGTTGTCACAGGGTTGGAAATCGGGTTGTTGTAGGAAAAATGAATCCTAAACCAACTTCTTATCCAACACTTATTGAATATAACAGATGGTTTTACAGTTGGTTTTTTAATATCGCCGAAAAATCAACATCTTGAAGGTTGGAATCAGAGTTGGTTTGATGCACCAATCGAACGGGTGGTTTTCAAGTTGACTTCAGGTTGGTCAGAACGCGAGGGATTTCACGTACAAAATAGGGTATTTTTTCACGACGTTATTTCTGGATTCATAGCTATATTGTATAGAGATTATTCGTTGCCATCACTCAAAAATTATTGTCGCACAAGCTGTCTGTGAGAGAAGCAACGATTATGTTAATCCGGATTTCGGGACAATTATTTTGTATGACTGCCGCATTAATATTTAAATTGTTATAAATTCAATTATTTAATTTTTCTCGGCACGTGAATTAGGGTGCGCAACCTTACCGCGTCGGTGGAGCTGTTCGGTTATACCGGAGTAAGAAATACAATTATTAGGCTATTATTTTATATAAAGACTTGAATGTTATTAAATTAGTCTAACTCGTCAATGAATGTTTATGGATGGATGTGCGTGATTTCAGATTTAAAAAAATGTATGTGAACATTCCTGGCCCTTTACACCATTTATTTGTTACTTATTATTATTGATTATTCTTCATTTGTATATGAGCTGATGTTATTTCGAAAATATTAAATTCATAGTGACCACATTAATTTAAAATTTAAAAAAATGTATTTATGTTAATTTCTTTATCTCCAAGATGCTATTTATGCTCTAAGATATTTATTAACAATCCCGTCAACATTATTCTTTTAGTCTTATGTGCTGTTTACGCATTTAATTTTTCGTGCCATTCTCTCCTTTAATTCCTGTGTAATTGGAATAAAAATATTGTTTATGAAAAAATAATGTCTAATTATTACAAGAGAATTATTACAATACACCGTACATGCGCAGATAAATATTTGAGATTTAAATTAAGCACGTAAATTGCATTAATTTTTTAATTATTTCTATATTCTTAGTTTGAAGTATTAAGAATATTTGTGTATAAAATTGATGTTGAAACTCGTTAAATTGTGGAAGTTATAATCGATTAACCGTCATTCGGTCCTGCAGCCGAATGCATAGCCGTCGTCATGGGGTCCTTTTGATCACCCAGCAGGGGCTTTTAAAAAAATTGACTTTTTTAAAAGTATGAATAATACTTTAAAAAAACACATTTACTGTGTTTTTGCTAAATGTGTATTGTGTTAAATGTTTATTATGTTTTGTGTACTGTGCTAAAGCAGGTCGCCACAGTCAGTAATAGTTACGGCGGTGACGCTGTATGACGGCAACGCATCGTGATTTTTTTATTTATTTTTTTTTATCGATCATTCTTGTAGATTTCGATATGGTCTAAATGGCACCACTTACAATGCGACGAAATAATTATTTTTAATAATAAAGCCCGAAAAACAATGTACAGTAAATCCCGATTAACCGGTGTCGGATTAACCGTGCGTTTTCCGAGGTTTTTTTCTTTTATGCTCGGAGCAAACCAAAGTACATTGAGTACCAAAAAAAAAAACAACACTAGCTTACGTATTATTAATTTAAAAAATATTCAAAGCTTTACATTCTGGTTCGCACTATTTAATAATTAATACAAGTTGTACTAAATGTTATTGCAACTAATCAAAATAAAGTTTTATCATACTTTCTCTGTCTAGTTCGGATTAACCGGGATTTCGATTATCTGGGGACTCTTCGGTCCCGAGCATCCCGGTTAATCGGGGTTTTTGCCGGACATTTTGTCACTCGTACTTAAGGTCTAGCATTTTTTTATATGAAAAATTATTGTTGCTACGTATTTCAACTAATACCATTCGATTGGACACATTCAAATCTATAAGAATGGTTGAAAAATAGTTTTCGACAATAGAAAATCCCGCACTTCACCTACTTTTGCGTCCGCCTACTTAGTTACCTATCCTTAAATGATTGAATGTATAACGATGTCAATATCGATTATTAGGCATAAGTTTAAAAAATCGCACAGTCATTGGATAATTGGTTCCCCACCGAACTTAACATAGACCTTAATGAACCGCTTGATATCTGCACTTTGAAGAGGTAGCATATATTTCCCTACAGGTTCCAACCTGTGCGACAATTATTATATACTGTAACTTGGCATCGAGGCGCTGCCGCGTCTCTTCATCGCGACCCATGATATTTATGACCAACTCAATAAAAAGCAGTTTTTTAAAAACACTATGTGTCAGGCTTGAGCTAGCGAGTTTAAATTTGGTATGCAAGTAAAACGGTCACTTTTCCTTGCTCAATATAATTTTCATGAAAATTTATACATGGCATGGAATTTTGAATTTTGAAAAATTGTTTCTTCTTTCTAATTTGAATAAGTTTGAAGAGATTTGATAAGATGAGATAAGATATATTTGAATATTTAAGATATCGATAAACGACTAATTATATTGAATTTGGTCGAGATCTGTCCAAACGGATAGATCAGGTTTATGACATTTTGAATTTTTGAAGAATGACTAAAAAAGAAAGGCACTCCATTTCGAATAAACTTGAAGGTATCGGCTCAAATTTGGCAAATGAATAAACTTTTACTGTGCAATGTTTAGTATAAAATTTTGTGAAAATAAATAATCGTTAAAATTTAATGATATTCTAACATTTTTTAATTCTCCGAAGAAAATTGTATTCCACTTTCGACACGAGTTTCTGCATCAAAAAATGCGCTGGGAGTAAAATAACTTGCAGATTCGTGAAAATTGACTTGGCGATTTTTTCACATTTTAATGGCTCGAATGCGCATAGTTTCTTCTATAAATAAGACGAAAACAATGAACGACATACAACGATATACATGAAGCCGTACGTAAGTTTGAGAGAAATGAGGAAGCAAAGTGCAAATTTTCCACAACGCTTTGAAATCGAAACTATATCCTACTGTAGGTATGAAATCTTGTAAAAATTGAATGAATAACATGCGTATGTTACTCATTCAATTTTCATAAGATTTCAGAACTTTTTTCAGGAAACGTGAAAATTCATGACATTTAAGAATTTTCATGACTTTCCAGGCCGGTAGACACCCTGTCAATGTATGTAATTAACTTTCGAGACAATTGATAATTCCATTCAGATTGCATTGCTTTTGGAGTATAACCTTCAGTTTAATTGAAAATCACTATAATTCGAGAACGATCCTACTGATCTTTTGTATACATGCATATATTTTCACAAATGTAATATAATGCCTGAAGTATAGGATGGAATATGATAAGAACTCTGATAAGATTAGGTTGGCGTCAACAGAAAAATGCGACAAATGCGACATTAAACTTTTGCAAATAATTTTACAAGAATGTAATCTAACGACGTCAGCATTTGTTGCCAAATCTCAACGACGGGATATGGCCTCAATTATTGACTACAATGACTTATTAGGAATTTTTGTACAGTTGTAAAAAATATGTAGTCTTGTGTGGGTTCCGTTATTTACGAGAAGTATATACTTTCACCTTTATACACTCCAATTGAGAAGTAAGTGTTGCTAGACAATTTTCTTCAGTATTTTTATAATGTTTTACTTTAAAAAGTGTTATTACATGCGATTTATTCTATTAGTTTCTATTTTTTCAATAATTGTACTAATTGCAAGAAGCTCGCCGACAGTGCTGTGATATTTAGCGAATCACACAGCACTGCATAGCGGCATCTCGCTCCAAAACCGAAAACCTCTTTGGAATTATTACGATATGAACAATATAGAAGGAATCTTCTACATCCAGTCCGAAAGGCGAAACCACGCAATTTTTGTTAAAAAAATCCAGGAGCGACCTGATGCTCAAAAAAGAGAATGTGTTGAGGATGTTAAACAGTTAAACTCTAAATACCTATTGAGCCTGAATATTCGTTAAAATGTTTAAATTTTTTTAGTAAAGTAAAGGATTGCTCATTTAGGCCCGTAAGTAGTGCATTTGCTGCACCAGATAACATTTAGGTCTAAGAATGAACAGCATTTTGTTAATTGCTATTTTTTTGTAACCCCAACGTTTCTTATAAGATGTCAACATTTACAATACAATTAATTACAATCTGACTAGTCTTAACAAATAAAAGCTAACACCGAATACCGAGATCGGTAGAAAATGACGAACCCCTCTTAGCAAGCATTTGGCTTTATTATTTTGGTTTTTTCACAGACAAAGCTTTGTGAATCTTTGAAAACCATAAGGAATCAACGTACAAGTTTCAGCTTACATATTTTTTTCGTCTCTTTTCGGATAAAGAAATATAAAGTTTACTTGAGTTTGATGATTCCCATATAATCAGAATTCTATTTCCTATCATCTATATCAAACTTGGATTATCTTTTTCCATGAGATCAGAAAATAGTACATTACGATACTAGTGCGATAAAACTTTTTCTGACGAGTGTGAGTTTGCAGCACGAGCCGAAGGCGAGTGTAGCAATCACACGAGTTCAGAAAAGATATTTCCGAATATTTTAATTTCCTTTCCGCATCGCAGAAGCTTTGTATTTGAAAAACTAATGCTTTTCAATATTTATGTGTAATATTGGCTGTGTTTTTTAAATGTTACATTGGTTTAATGATGATAAGCTTTTCTGTTAATGCTCTAACTCATACAATTATCTCGTCGTTCTGCTCAATGGTTTTATAAACTAGATTTATACTGAAAAACAATCAGTGTTTGCCGAAAATCAATTGAGGCCCTGAATTTTTATATCTCGGAATTTTTCATATACGTACGAAAAAAATATGAATATCCTAAGTTCAACAAATCGTGAGTTATGGAGCACACATTTGTCAAAGTTTAACAGTTAAAGTATTAAGTTTAATGAGAATCCATCCGACAAATTATAACGATTTTGCATTTTCTGAAAAAATGTCAAAGCTTGAAAAATTACAAATTTGAACATTGCTTCCTCATCAATTTTCGTTATTCATAGTTTCCTCTATGACAGTGAATCTCAACCTTCGGGATGTACCAGAATCGCTATGTTGGAATACTGGGGTTCCAAGAATCCCATGTTGAGACCAGTGACGAAGTCAACAAATTACTCGAGATATACATTTTCGAACTATTTGCAGTATATTAAGCGTCTAATTTTAAAACATTTGCAATTGTGCTTAATTACAAAAGCAAAACCTCCTCTATGAAGAAGAAAAAAGTTTTCTGTTCCAGATCTCAAATTGGTATCAACTCCTTACAAAGGGATTGAGTACAGATAGAACTTTAAACATACAATTAAATCGACCAAGATACTAAAAGGATTTCCATAAGTTATGGGGGCGAAAATAGCTTAATTCTAAATTGAAAACTCGCAATAATTTATGGAAACATTGTCGCTCGTCGACGAGGAAATAACTGTACAATTCTGTACTTATCTGCCATGTGCCATTACAGAAACTAAGCTAATATAGTCATCCCATCGTACTATGCAAAACACTTTGTCAACCCTTCATTCAACATTTGTACCATTAAGTAGCAAGGTTTTTTATTTTACATTGTATCCGGCGAAATGGCTCCAGAAACTTCACATATTGCCGGGCTATTTCCAAGATTTTTTGAAGTTATTCAAGAATACATATAAGGGGCAAAAAAATATGCAAATACAATTTGATCATTCCTCATTTTTTATCGTTTTTTATTTATCATGCTCATGTGACAAATGGCCAAGAGCCTTTTGTACAGTTAAAAAGAGAAAAAGAAATGGTAAAACAATTCTAGCAATTAAAAAAATTTGGTTACACCGATTTTCGTCAAATTAGTGCTTCCATTGATTGGCGTGCTAAATTTGAGAATGATATCTCGAAGATGTCTTCAATTGAGCAGTCTGAGGCGATTAATAAAAAATAAAAATTTCAAATCGGGCATCAATTCGATGAAAATTTGTTGAACGAAGCAATACAATGACTTCAGCAGTGTAAAATATTTTGGACTGCTTAAACCACTTGTGAATGATAGAAATGAAAACATTGCAAATAAATCACGTGCATTCACTTCGGAACGCTAGCTGAAGATCACATTTCTCAACATTTTAGACTATCTTAAATAGAGTGTATTTCTAATTTAATAGCCACTGACAATTGGCGTTTTTTAAGTTAAGAAACAGTATGAAGCATCAATTGAGTTAGATGCAAAGGTTTAAACCAAAATTAATTCAGTTTGTCGGAACGAATGCATAACTGGCGACAAACTCCAATAATATTCGCGGAAACAAATAAAACAAAATGCCATTATATTTCTGGTATGTTTCGAGGACTCGCAAAATTTCATGATATCTGCAGGACATCCTGTATGTCTAGGCCCGCTGGACGTCGTACTTTACACATTGACCATAAAACTAGTAATAAATAAGTGTTATATTAAATTAAATTCTAGTTTTTCTACTTACCCCCAATTAACGACATACGATTCGTAGTCCCAGTAATCCCGAGGTTTGTGCGAGTTGACATCTGCGTATACCCGTGCTCTACTCGGTAATGCCATCCTCTCAAATACTTCTCCAGTGACTTTTGTATCGGTTACGCTATTAACTGTTGTACTATCTCTGTTACGTAGCGGAAACATACGATGGTGGAACACTCGGGAACCGCTCTCTGTACTAATGATACAGGAATGGCGGAACAAACCTAAGAAATACAGAAAAGTTAATGTTTGATCATTCAATTAAAAAAAAAAATTGACACCCATGGTTTACGACAAACAAGGATGGATCATAATATGTATTTATGAGTATGTTAAAAACGCTCACTCTTTACTTATTATAAATGTATTTGCATCAATGAATATTGCGATAAAATTTATGTAGTCTAAATGCCCAAAATAATATATGCAAATGTATTGTTATATTTATTCTACCGACTCCTGAATAACATACTTCTCTAGAGAGGGTTTCGTACTTTGTATAGTACCGCCGGAGGAAGTACCCTGCCTTCAGAGCAAACATAACGCAATCTAAACTCCAACAGTGACAACGCTCTATCTCTAGAAGTGAATTATGGCATTGCACAAAATCTGCGATGAATGTATTTATTTATTTTCTTGGTAATAATAATTTTTAAAATGAGATTCGTTGAAATTATCACCAAAACTGAGAAAACGTTGAAAATTCAATAATTCTGAATATCAAAGTTATTTCATTGAAAAATTTTCAAGGGTGTGGAAGTTTATATGAAACACTATTGTACATTTGTAGCTGATAAAATAGAAATGTATATTTGATCACCGAAACTATCAGTTCGGCGGTAAAATATTGTTTGGTCGCTGTGATTCTAGCGTATAACGTGATATTACTCTGTATTCGTTGTTTCCTTGGGGACCGTACGTGTTGGCCTGTTATAAGTATCAATCATAATTGAACTCGGTTAATGAAATTTGAGAAAAAAAATACACATCCACTTGCAAAAACAAAGAAACTATGTTCATGCAATTCCAAATTTTTGGACGACAGAATATCATCGAATAGAATTGCATCGATGAAATTTTATCGAACGTACAGGCATATAATACAGTAACATAGCCTATAATACAGTAACAGTAAGTCCCTTGGATTCGAAACTTGTAACAACATGAAATTCCATTAAAGGTCTAGCAATTGAACCTGATTTTATTTAGCCATCGATGAACACATCCAGCAGTAGTTAACCTACGACAATGACGGAAAAAAGAAAGAAAAAAATCGAAAGATTAGAAAAAACGAAACAACGCAGTCAAATATAAATATTGATGAATGATAATGGTAACGAAGGAATAAGAAATTATAAAAATGTTGAGACTAACGTTCATGGAAAAACTGGAATATAATATCCAATCGAAGCTGAAGTCGAGCTTAAATGCTCGACCCCGAATATATTATTAAACTTAATGCATTATAATTACTTCGAAAAGGCACTATTGCAAAGTTTGACTGTTAATGAAAAGCTATGCGAAAACGAAAAATTGATCGAATTCTGTTTTATCTATGTCCATGAGCGAAACTAACACCGCGTATGTTGGCTTCACACGCACAAAACACATTGGTATACTAGGAATAAAAATCACACGCCAACATTTTGCACTCTGATGTACTATTATGCATGGCTCACCTAAAACATTCCGGGAAAGAATCTTGCTTGGCTCATTTGATGTAAAAGATCGAACCTTAACGCACGAGCGTCGAAATATTCTGCTAAACACTTTGCGCCCAAAGAACGCGTGTTACTCGAATATTTTGGAGGCGCCCGGCTTCCGAGACCAATAGAATCCAAGATGGCAGCCGGCGAACCGCCACATGTTGGGTGAAGTGAGCCTAGAACCGTTCCAACGGGTCGATGGAATCACGTAAATATAAATATATGAAGGATGTGCTGGGAAACATTTGGGGAATTACACTATCAGCATGCATAGTCGCATGCATGTATACATGCATGTTTAGTCGATATGATGAATATTTGCGTAAGATTCTGCATACTAATTCGATTTATTATATGCATAGTATTATATTCAGAACCGCCAGTCACACATTTTATCGTATTTTTTACATGGGTATTTAATTGCGGCAAATGATTTTTGAACAATTTCCAGGATTAGATCAAGATCCCTTTTGTTACCCAATGAAGATTAATTTTTCCAAATTATGTTAAATTGCTGACATGCCAAGGTGTCTCAACATTTCGTGTAACTCGCGTATGGGTAATTTGCACATTTTGTGACAATTACTGCATTTAGTTACCTTACAACATTTATTGTCATCCCTTAATAGCACAACCCAATCACATGATACCGATTCTTCGTCACGAATATACGGGATTATAAAACTTGTCTTTTATTGGTGTTCACAAATCACGCATGCGCGTAGTACGCTCTAAGGGAAATCGTTACAAATAAATTACTGAGTTTGCACCGTGAGTGAAATCGGGCCGAGATTTACTCTGAACTAGTGGAAAAATTCTAGTGGGCTCAAAATTCACTTATGGGATTAGGCGTTGACTAGAAAGTTTCGAATTAACTAGAATTTTGCCCCTAGTTCAGATTCGTTTCAGTTCATTCTAAATTCCGGTGAAAACTCAGTAAGAGGTGTAAAGTAGCTGCAGTGACTTTCGCCAAATACGCTAGTGACGCGTATTTGATGATGTGCGTTGAGAAATTACCAGTTGTATAGTACAGTAAATAACCAATTAATAAATCGCGGCAACGAATAATATTTCACTGATGGAAATTTGTCGGTGAAGAAAATATTAAATTAATAATTGTAATTTTTTTTTTTAATATTGCTGGGGTTGATTTCACTTAAAAATGAAGTGTTTTTTTCAGCTTGATATAGTCTTTTTGCAAAGTATAAGCGGACTGTAACAACATTTGAAATTAAGATTGAACTAAAATAACTGGTAAGGTAACTGGTAACTTGACCGGAAGTCAATTGCGGACAAACGATTCCGTTCTATTATCTATGAGAAAACTAATATACCGAGGCATGATTGGCTGCCGCAAGTTACGCGATTTGCAAGTTACTTTCCATAAGAAAACAGCCTAATGGTCCAGTATTAGTAAAAATAATTCATAATTTTTCGAACTGTCATCAGTACCCAAATAGCAAAAAAAAACATGTTGTACGAAAAATTATCTAAATGGGTCACATATGTTCGTCCGGATGGTAACTATAAGCTATCCTACGTCGAAAAATTAACTTTTTGGATGGGTGGTAACTTTTGGATACCGTGCAGACGGACATATGTAACTCATTTAGATTACTTTTGGATAACAAATTGTTTGTACTACCTGAGTATGCTAGAATACAGAAGTGCGGTTTTTAAATATATTCCAGAGCTTTTGAATCAAGTCAGGGTAAAAGTTTCTGATCTTTTTGATACCATAAATATTCCAACGGCTGAGCAAAATTTTTCGCCTCGGTAATATAATCACCGATACGATACAGCGCCATTGGTGTACTTCATCCGGGGCAGGTTACACATAGCGTAACTTGCATAAAACATAACTTGCGGCAGCCAAACACGGAATAACCATTCCGTTTAATTATCTATAAAAAAATTAATTAATACCGAATCCTAATTGGCTGGCATGAGTTACGCGGGACGGTAATTATTTACGCTATGTGAAAACAAGGCTGCGTTTGAAAACATATTCTTATACTCTGAAATATCGCTCTGTCTCCATCTAACGAAAGGCCGGGGGACGGGGGGTGCAACCAGTGATGCGAGGTCGTCACAAAACGGGTCAATTGACGGTCTATGACCGTCAATTGACGCATCAAAAAATGACCGATTTTCAAATTTGCCACCACTTTTCGGCTTGTTTTCAGCTCGAGCCATCGATAATCGAACTATGTCGTACACTTGCTACTGCGTATTTATAAAGGTACTTATTAAAAAGAAAGTACAAAAAGGGAACAATGTGCTATGCACAAAAAGTTATTAACAAATAAAAACTAAATATAGAGTGTCATAAAGAAACGATGGCTGTATTGAAGATGTGATACATAGTTTGTAATGAGAAAAATATGAATAAAC
>JAPYZC010008312.1:0-16679 GCA_030522665.1 Ichneumoninae sp. A BG-2022a
ACAAAATCCCCCCCCCCCAAAACGTGAGGTCCCCGTCCACGCTCAACAAAAAAAAAAAAAAAAAAAAAAAAAACTCGCCCACACAAACCACCCAACGCTAAAAGTAGTTAGAAGTCTGGATGGCAAAAGCCGGTAATCCATCTGGGTAATTGCTACACTTCTTTCAATCCTGTTAATAGCAGCATTCGCGTTGCACAGCCGGTTGGAGAGCCAGCGAAGGAAACAACGAAATAACGAGTCGCCGAGTCAGGGAGTGACGAAGGAATTAGTCGAGCGTTATTGCGAGCGTCGCGGAGGGGTTGGACGAGGAGCATCGGGGAGTGAAAGTGTCGTTAGCTCCCGTGTCTCCCGCCGGATTACGCGAGGAGGATTCGTAGGCGAGCAACCGTGAGGCGTGCGAATGGAGTACAAGAGAGAAATAAAACCCTCTGTCGTCTCTGCGAGTGGAAAATGCAGCATCAAGCGGAGGATAAAGAGTAAGCGCGAAACGTTAGCGACTTCCGGTCCGGGATAATGCAGGCGGAGGCAGGCGGAGGGTCGGCACTTCCGGCGAGCCCCTCGGAGGACGACGAGGGGGCTGGAACAAGCGAGCGCGCCACGAAACGAGACTCTCGAGCGAGAGCCTTCGTTTTCCCGGGCTGTGCCCACCGAACGACTAATAAGATTACGAGAGCCGATCAACCCGCGAGTCCCTCGCCGTGGCGCGTCTCTCGCCGTTGATGCTACCCGCTTCCACTCGCGCCAGCCCTTTAGCCTCCCGCCCCGTAATTTCGCGCCGAGGCGACACCTAATTATCGGGGAAATTTTGCGGTAAACGTAACACCGAAACTCCGGGGCGCGAGAAGCCTTTATAATGCAGTCTCTCTCTCCGCCCCCTCGAGGCCCTCGGCGCGGCTTCCGGCTGCAAGGGGAGCGCCGGAGTTCGCTCTCCCTGGTTCGAGAGCGAACCAGCCGCTTCGTCCTGGAATTCGGAGCTTCTACCTTTCCAGCAGCCGGAGCTCTCGTTCGTCCCGGATAGGCAGGCCCTTTCGCGAAAATTCCATCATCCAAGATTAACGTTCCGGTGTCGCCCCGAGGCGCTGCCGGAGCTGGCAGTCCTCGAGGCGCGAGCTTCCAGACTTCTTCGCCGATGCGGAGTCGCGGTCTGGCGGAAGGTGGAGGGGAATTCGCCGCTCCTATTCTGCACGGGTTATTACCGATTGGGGTGGGAAGAAATATATTTCATCGGGCATCGACGGAACGTGAGAGATGCCCGAGGAGGAACGCAGGATAATTGCGTGTGTGATGTATAGATATTTATCGCGTCATAACACACGTGACTCAGCCCGGAGAACTCCGGCGGAACGTGGGTTACGTAAAACGATTGCGGTCGCGGCGATTGCTTGGATACTCGATAGGAGTCGTTATTTTTGTTTTTGTTTTTTTTTTTATTTTTTTTCTTACGGTGCAGTCACGGCAGAGTTTAACCGAGAGCGAAGCTCCGAAGCCTGTAAGAGGAACTCGCGATGCGAGGATGAGATAATCCCTGATCGCGTTTCACTACTGGCGAAGAGAAATAACTACGATGCGTGATGACGAGCCCGAGGCGCGACGTCGTTTCGTCATCCGAGCGGATATGATTGTGCTATGGTGGCGTTTTTTCTTTTATTTAACGGGGCATTAAGGGAATTAGGGAGGCAGCGGTGCAAAACGGACCGGGATTTGTGATATTTTTTTTTCTATGTCCTACGAAAAAATTGTACAAATTGTCCGTTTTTCTGCCCTCTTCCCTCATATGGCAGTCGGTTTCGTAATATAAATTATTAAGTTACTAAAAACGGTGATTTCATGAAAAAAATGTTCGTTTCGGTGGAGCGAAAAATATTGGTGTCGGTGCCGAGAAAAATGTTCGTTTCGTTTTCGACAAAAATATTCATTTCGTTGCCGAGAAAAATATTCGTTTCGTTTCCGCGAAGAATATTCGTTTCGTCATTCCAGTGAATATGTTTGTGCGATGGTGGTTGTTTAAACAAATTTAACGGAGCGTGAAGAGAATTGACGCGTCAGCGATGTAAAACGAACCTGGAATTGTTACAAAACTTTTATTTTCTGCGTCTCTCGAAATAAAAAAAAAATAATCCGTTTTGCGCTCTCTCCTCAAAATGGCAGTCAGTTTCGCAATAAAATTATTAAATTACTAAAACCGACGATTTCGCGAGGAAAATGTTCGTTTGGTTTCCGAGTAAATATGATTGTGCGATGGTGGTGTTTTAAAAAATTTAACGGAGCATTAACAGAATTACGTGGCCAGCGGTGCAGAACGGAGGTAGATTCGTGACGATACTTTTTTTTTTCTATGTCCCTCGAAAAATGGTAAAAATCGTCAGTTTTCCGCGCTTTTCCTAAATATAGTAGACGGTTTTGCAATATAAATGATTAAATGAATGAATTAATTAAATGGACAAATGAAAAATGTCGATAAAAAAAATAAGACGTCGCGACTGACCTTGTAAATGCCATCGACGAGCCTGGTGAGCTCTTCGGTCTCCATGGTTCCTTCTCGTATCCCCCACTTCACCCGCGTATCGATATATCTCACGTCGTTAATATACTAATTTACCGGAAAAAAGAAAATTACATAAAAAAAAACTAAAGAAACTCGTGTCAACGACGCTCGAGCGTCGATTTCACGGTATGCTCATAATTTTTTTTAGCACCGACTCGAAACTTTAAAGAGCAAATTTCACGCGACACGCGCCCCACTTTCCCGATTCGAGGCCCGATCCGACGACACAACAAGTCACCGAGCACTAGCGACCGAACGCGCCGCGGCCAGCACGGAGAGGAATCTCACGGATGTTTTTTTTTTTTCTTCTT
Organism: Ichneumoninae sp. A BG-2022a; assembly: GCA_030522665.1. NCBI lineage: Eukaryota > Metazoa > Arthropoda > Insecta > Hymenoptera > Ichneumonidae > Ichneumoninae sp. A BG-2022a. The sequence continues at coordinate 2,857 of JAPYZC010008312.1, forward strand.
CGGCACCGCCGATCGCTGAGGACGACGATGATGCACCGCTACTGGCTGATGTTGTTGCTCGGGCTCTCGTCACCGGTTTCCTCGACCGCGACCCCGACTCGCCTGTGGTCACGCCAGAAGAGAACCTGTCGGAAGAAGAGAATTATCAGTCAAATTGTTACTTAGCGATGAGAAACAAAATAAATAGAAAATTGTAGAAAGTAAAACCCGATTTCGTCGTACTATTAAAAAATCTATCGAGGCAACGCATTCAAGCCTCTTTCTTAGGTCGATTTTATTCACGTTTAATCAACCGCTTATGACAATCCTTTCTAACCTAAAGCTAAAAATCTAAACCAAAAAAGTGGTACTAAGTAAAACTCGATTTTATCGTATACCGCGCATTCAACACCTTTTCTTAGATCGGCGCATTTACATCTCTACCACTCACGGCTCTACCAGACTTGAAATAAAACTCTACTGGACTTGAAATAAAACTCTATGGAAATTACAATAAAACTCTATTGGATTGTAAATAAAACTCTACCGGAACACAAAGCTACCATCTAGCCTTGTATTCCGGTACAGTTTTATTTCCATTTCAATAGAGTTTTATTTCAAGTCCGGTAGAGTTGTTATTCGGTAGAGTTATTATCTGGTACAGTCGTGAGTGGTGCTTAAATCGATGCAAAAGTGGCCTTAAATCGATCGTATTATTCGACAATATGTTTTTTTCATGGACCGCTTATAACAATGTTTCCTGACCTCGCTTAATTTTTTTCGACCAGCACCACCCCCCGCCCCCCCCACACCCCATCGAGGAAATAAAGATGCGAGGAACCACGTTGGGCTATTTTTTCTTTTTCTCGAACAAAAAATTACAGTCTACACGGGGAGTCAGCGGTGCTCCGTCAGCCTTCGTGGAAGATCGAGCTGTATCGTCGGGGTACTCGATGCGGGATTCATACAAACATTGGTCGATATCTCCGTGTCGGGACGGAGTCTAGAGAGCTCCGTCAGATTGAGAGACCGGCGGTTCAGGGAGTCTTACTCACGGCTGGGCAACGTGAGGTCACGTTTTCCAGGGTACTTTCATTCCACAAGGACAACCAGTGAACATAGACCGTGCGCTAGCGCAGTCTGCACACCCCCCCCCCCCCCCCCCCCCCCCCGCCCCCGCCAGGTAAAGATCCGGATCGTTTCTATCTTGATCCTTCTCGATCTAGCAGTTGCCAGCTGCGCGTTTGGGTACATGCGATGCTACTAAAAAAAAACAAAAGGGGGCAAATCCAGCGTATAACTCGAGGGACCTCGATTCGCTCGTCGCTTTGGAGAGAAAACGTTCGATCGTCCATCTCCGTCCGCGCGAGACGAAATAAAGGCGAACGTATATTAGTACACGGCTCGAAGCGAGGCCGTGGAATATCGTCGATGTGTACAGTGTGTTGTAAGAAAGGAGGCCTCTCTCGCAGCCGATTCGCATCAATATATAATCTTTGCGCGTCACACTCGGCGATATACAAGACTCTTGCATTACCCTCCTTTTCGTCCTCGCAAAAACGTCAGCGAAAGTCACCGCGGCGAGCGCGAGACAATGAGAACGATCGAGGGTTGGATGGACCGGTAGAGCGATGGAAGCGACGACTGAAAACGACACCCTCTCCAACGAAGTCGCAGAGCAGAGCCGTGATGTTTATCGTACACAGTAAAAAATATTTTACTGTGTACGATAAACATCATTCCGTAAAATCGGAATACGAACTTTCACTAAAACAATTTTGTTAAATAAGTGACAGACTCGTTTGTTTATTCTTCAATATACAAATCTGTCCTTTTATTTCGCGTGTCATTAGCAATTTTGGTTTGTACTTTTGTTTGCAAAACTGGAGAATTAACCAATAAAAAATTGTCGACGTTTGTGGACAATAATTTGTTGTAAAAAGTACAAACTTTTTTTACTGTGCAGATCTCGTATTGGGGGTGAAGAATAATATTGCTTTCTTCGTTATTTACAAATAAATGAATCGATTATTAATACAGTTATTTGTTAACGCTTCACGTATCGAATCCTTGTTCGAATAACAAGTTAATGTGCTAAAAAAATCTGTCAACATTTATTACGAACATCCGTAACGTTTATGTGCTTAAAAGAAGGCATGATCGTCAGTATCGGCAAAAATGCCCGATACTCAAAGCGTCAATTTTATTCAATTGATTATTATTCTATTGCCTCGGTTTGTTCAGTGCATCTGCGACGAGACGAGGGGAAACGGTTCTCGACCAATGCAAGCAATCGACGACCGGTTGTTCGTAATCGATCTCAGAAATGGAAGTTATCATGTTCGGTTCGAGCCTTATAGACGAACCGAACCATACAAATATATACCGCTCCACTTTTACGTAATCATTTTTCTTTTTTTCGAATTGACATGAGAGGAAGATTTTTTAAAAGATTTAAAATAAACCATCCGGTTCGAGTGGTTTTGCGATAACGGGACAGGAACCGATTTTCGAACTTTCGAACTGGCATACATTAACGCGTAGCTCTCGCCAATCGGTATTACGATAAGTGCTTCGTAACTGCCTCGTATATGCAATATACGCAGATACGCGCGATTTCGCAGGACATAATCGCAAATACCGGTATCGAAACGATTCCCAATGATCCGTGTCGATTTCCTCCGAACAGTTCGACTTTTCTCCCGCTCCTGTCGAGCCACTACTCTCGGAGGGAAAGGTACCCAACTGTTCGCTGTGCACACAGCGAGCGGGCGTATTATCGGGCGAATAAACGATGCGAAACGTAGATATTCGCGAAAACCGGTACACCCCGACGGTTTCTCAGTCTTTCTCGGTGTCCAGCGTCACAGCACCGGGCCTTTTTCTTATGCACCGCAGTGGTATTGTGGAGAGCGCGATTTTACAGCGAGCACGGAAACCTCGAACGATAGGCCGAGCAGTTTTACGACCGGGTCACACCGCCTCGAGAAGTCGAGCTGGACTCGGATGGCCAAATCGGCGCCGAAGCATTCGTTCTCGGGCTTTTAGAAACTTTTATTTATTTATTTATTTATTTATTTATTTTGTATTCATGTTTCTTCAGCGAAGTTATCGATTTTCGCACCGCATATATGATTGTAGTTTTTTATTTGATTTTTAATTATTAACCTTGCCGTCCGATTATTTATTTGTATGTTATTATTGCTTGTTTTTACGACCGGGTCAACCGCCTCGAGAACTCGAGCTGGACTCGGATTGACAAATCGGCGCCGAAGCATTCGTTCTCAGGCTTTTAGAAACTTTTATTTATTTATTCGTGTTTCTTCATCGAAGTTATCGATTTTCACGCCGCATATATTATTGTAATTTTTTATTATTATTGTTTGTTTTTACGATCGGATCAACCGCCTTAAGAGCTCAAGCTGGACTCGGATTGCTAAATCCGAGCCAAAGTATTCGTTCTCATGCTTATACAAACTGTTTTTTTATTCATGTTTCTTCATCGACGTTCTCGATTTTCACTCCGCATATATAATGAAAATGTTTTATTTGATTTTTAATTTTTAACATCGTCGTCCGATTATTTTTTTCCATGCTATTATTGTTTATTATTCCCAAATTTACGGCTGGGTCAGACCACTTCGAGAGTTCAACAAATCCGAGCCAAAGCATTCTTTCTCATGCTTTTGCAAACTCTTTTTTTAAATTCATGTCTCTTCAACAAATGTAATTTGTGATTCTAATTCTTAATTTTCTTATTGATTATTTATTTTTATTATCGATCATAATTATTCCCAAAACAAAGTAATGATTCTTGTTTTGTTCCTTTTCTTCTACCTTCTCCCTATCTCGCCGCAGTTCGTTACTGTTCGGCTCATGCGACATTGTTACTCTGCATACGGTTCACTTTATTCCATTCCTCCTCGTTCATTTTTCGTTTTCGCACGCTCCCCTCCATTGTTCCCGCGAAGAATTGTATTTGTCACTTTTTATGCGGTTTGATAAATCCGGACTGATGTTTTTTTTATTTTTGGCGCCTCGAATTCAAATTTCGCGGGATGCAAATAAGAGCAATTTGTATGGACGTCCCTCCCGATCCGACAGCGAAACTTGCTCGAAGGGACGGTTGTTTTTTTTTCGCTTTTTATTTTCCCGCTGTAGTTCATACGGAATTTATCGCGGGGCACGCTTCTCTTTTTTTCTCTATCGCGAGAACAACTCTTGGTTGCTCGTCGCGCTGAATAGTCGGCATCGGAGTCAGGCGGACGGGACAGTGGTAACAGAGAGCGCCGGGATGAGGCAGGGGTGGGGGGGGGGGGGGGGGGGGAGGGGGGCGAAGCTGGGAGAAAAGCCGATAGTCAAAACCGCGGAATCGCGGGATTCGACGCGACAGCGAGAGAACCGAGCCGTGCTGGAAGCGCGATCGACCGCGATTAACTTTCTCGCCCGAAGAGTACGGGGTTCCAGCAACTATCGCGCGAAACTACCGTTTCTTTCCCTCCCGCGCTTCGTCGGGCTGTCCTGCACGATAGCCCCGCTATCGGAGCATTCGCGCCGGCGATCCGCGCGTTATCCTCTCGTGGTGGTCCCCGAACAGCGTCACGGAGAGGTATGCGTATAACCCGGCAAAAGTGCAGCGGGCCGCCACGGAATGTGGAACGAATTTGCGGTATCGCTACGACGGAAGGACCAACAAAAAAATGAAAAAAAGGGGAAACAGATGGGAACGGGCAACGGTAAGTCGCTTGGTCCGAGCACCGACGGCGAAACTTATCACCATTTTGTCTCTCGTGAAAAAGTTTGAAGAGCCAAACTTTATTTTTAGTAGTAGTAGTAAAAGTGCATTTATTGACAATATCATGTAGTTTATACAATATGTGGTCCATATGTGTATCAAGTTACGGCGTTCACATATACACTGCCAATTGGCCATCGACCGCAGTCCTTCAGCCACTTTATTTTTATTTTTTCACCGAATTGCATTCTTTTGAGCTGAAGGATTTAGGTCGATGGCAAAATGGAAATTCAAATACATATCGTTTTTTTTTTTTAAGCCCGGTGTTGGCTCGTCCCCTGGCGGAGACCTGTGCCACTCTCGTCTCTATATATATATTGTTAATGCTATCCTAGATTATCGATATCCTAGATGATCGATATCCTAGATATCGAGGTATCGATGATCGCACCATCCACAACATTGCCAATAAATACAATTGCTACTACTACTTTCTTTAAGGGAATACATGGTCGTCGTTTTTTAATGGTGGGTGTTAGCAGTGATTTAGGCCCAGATATCGATTAGGAGTAGGTTCGAAGCTCCTTGAACTCGTAATATCTTCGAAAATTTACAAATAACATCGAGCACAGCTCGATTTTATTTTTCAAATGCGTCCGTAATAATGTTAATAAATTTTAGAAAATTTCAATAAAGTAATCTGCAGATGTACATTTTTTAAAAGAATGTTTAAAAAGGAAAAGAATTAGCATGAACGTGTGTAGTTCATGCTAACTGACACAACTTTAAGCTCATGTATCTCGAAATCCACGTGGAGAAAAATGATTAGAAATTCTTGTTAAAAAAAGTCCCATTCATTCCTTTATAACACTTGTCATTTTTAGTTCCAAAGGTAGAAAAGTCGCCGTGTGGCTCGTTACCTTAACGAGAATTTCTGGGTGGACCGAGGTTCCGGATAAAATTAAAAGACCCGTCAATTCGACATACAAGATACATATGGACCAGGATCTGCGTATCGGTAGAATTTATCGACGGCACCTTTTTTACGATCCACGCAAAAAAAAAGAAAAAAAAATCGATCCAAGATATATCTTGATCCATAATTCACATTCGTTCTCTAAATCAATAACGATAAAAAAACAAATTAACTTTGCTCTTATCTCCCATTCCGTAGCCCTCGGTTCCAAAACACGTTTTCGCTTCGTCCTCGGCTTTAGTGGGGAAAAAAAAAATTCCACGAATTTACATCGAAGGTCACGCGCGTGTCGGAGGTTGGTATTAACGATATGTATCGGCGAGTGGTTTTCGTGTCCGCGGGGTCGTCGAACTTTCCCCGCAGACGGCGCGCCTGCGCTGGCGATTTTGACGGTGAAAATTATGTATCGTAATTCACCGAGCGACCCGTGAGAGTTGGCAATCGAGAGGTAATATAGTGGTATGTGGACGTAAGTGGAGGGCTATACACGCGGCATTCAAATCGGCTCTCGACGCCGCGAGAGACCACCGAGGAATGTCGTCCTGCTTGGTATCCTCTCGGCCGCCTCCTCGCCCGCTGCGCCGTAACGGTTAACGGAACACACGGCCGATAGAGCCGGGAGCTCCTGATATCCCGAAGGCGCGAGCGGCCCTCCGACAGTCTCTCGGTGTACAGTATTATATCCCCGTAAGCCGGCCCGGTCGTGCATTCGCGCGATGTAGTACTATAAACCTGCTGCGCGCGGACACTGCGCACCTGTGCAGGACGCACTCACGCTGACCGGAGCGGCGTCGCGTGGGCGATTCGCGGTGCGAGATTCGATCACACCTTGAGAAGCCTCCGAATATCGAAACAATAATTAAAACGCACTCCCGATCGAACTTCTATACATTTTCGATGAATCTTCTCGATCTTCATTTTTTTTTATAATTTTTTTTTTAAATTAAATTAGAAAAAATCAAAATGTATCCGGGTCGCGAGCGATGAGCGGATAAGATAACGTGTATAATTCATCAACGCGATTGCACGAGATATACACGAATGGAGCCGGAGATATCGAGGCGATACTGTTGAATTACAGTAAATTACGGTGCGGCCAATATATCGAGGGGTGAGAATCAGAGGGACTTGACTCGTGTAGCTTTCACATTGGAGTTACGCCATTCTGGTTCTTGGGCGCCGGTGGATATCGCCGCGTCACCCCTTTCATCGTTTTGGCCCGTTTAGATTGGAGCGCATGTGCATTAAAGATTACGCGTGATTCATCGAAACATAAATCGCATTTCGCTGCGATTGACGAGCATGCATCACCTACATTTTTTACGAGGATTTTCATTTGTGTTTCCGTAGAGGAAGAAAACGAAACGTCGGGGACGGGTTTTGGGTTTCCGGTTCGGGAATCCCGTGCGTCTTTCGGGTTCGCAATCGACGCGGATACCGATCGTCAATTTCATTTATTTCATTTATTTCATTTATTTCATTTATTTCATTTATTTCATTTATTTCATTTATTTCATTTATTTCATTTATTTCATTTATTTCATTTTTTCATTTATTTCATTTATTTCATTTATTTCATTTATTTCATTTATTTATCCCTCCACAATCCATCAAATCTCCTACTATACGAAACCATCAAAATAACACCGATGAAGGAGCGTATCAACAACCTAAGCTCAGACTTCGCGCAAATACATTTAGAAACTATTACAAGCCTATGCAATAGCCGATGTCACAATAATAGAAATCCTAAACATCCTCCACAGCACGTAGTTGCATTTAATCTTTTTAAAATAAGTTATGTGCAACACCATCGCACTCACACTTTTCCTCGTAAACAAAGGCAGACATTTATTTAATTTATTTAATTTATTTAATTTACCCATCACATATCTACGATATACCAGAAGCTCGAAATAATGAACAACGAAGAAGCTGACTGAATAAACATATATCAACTACCCACTCACACTACGTAAAAAACGTCCATGAATTATGTAAAACCCGTGGCTGAAGGACTTAGGTCGATGGCCAATTGGCAACGTATATATGCATATACGTGTTCTCACGTCAATCTACGTTATGTCAAGCTATGTTCAGAAACTCGTACCATCCAGCATATTGCCAATAAATCCACTATTAACTGCTACTACTTATTGAATTTATTTAATGTATTTAATTATCGGAACGTTTAATCGCTGATTCAACCGCTCTATCCTGAAGATCGTCAGCGGCCAATGGGGAAAGATTGTTGCGCTGCTCCTCGGTACGATTCGTCGTGCCTGGAGCCGATTCCGATAAGGAGGAATAAAAAACGAGGAACTGTATCGAGGATTTTCGAGTAAGGATTTTCCTTCCTTCGGAATTTCCGCTACAAATTTTTGCCTTTTCCATCGCATTGCCCGGTCCAGATTAGCCCGCGCATGCGCACTAAAGATTCCGCGTGATTCCGAGGCACGAATTGCCCTGCGTTTCGATTGACGATCCGGCATTACCTCCATATTTCGAGGATTTTCATTTGTGTTCCCGTGGGGGAAGAAAACGAATCGTCGGGGAGGGGTTTCGTGTTTCCGGTTCATGAATCCCGTGCGTCTTTCGGGTTCGTATTCGACGCGGATACCGAGCGTGTTTCTCGCGGCAGTGCACTCGGCTCGGCACTGCCGTGTTACTTACGGGGCTGTAATTCCGTCCGAAATCCCTTCGGGCCACGGGAGAAGCCTTTCCGCAAGCTCGCACTCGAAGATCTCGATATATTTATCATACACTGCCAGGTATCAACCTGCATGCTCGGGTAAGCGGCGGAATACCGGCAATACCGAATGGGAATTGAACACGAAGAGAGGGCTGGAGTGGCGCACAGTACGAGCGTCAATCGACGCGAGAAGCAGATACGGTTTCCGATCCGCACTAGGTCGGAAGGTATTCGGTGGCTTCGCATAACGAGTTTCAGTAATTATTAACGATCCCCGGATAACGGTTAATAGCTTGGGTATGATTGCGGATTAATTTTTTTTTTATTATCGGAAGAAAAAAGTGTTTCGTGGGTGTACACAGATGAAAGAAAAGTAATATGAGATTTAACCAACTTGGAGATTAAAATTTTCTTTTTACCTCCGAACGCGAGTTTTCGTATCGATTTCCGTTTTTTTTTTTTAATGTTGTTAAAAAAAAAGTAATGTCGTCTCAGTTTTCCGATACTCGCTGATTTAATCATACTGGAAATATTTCTGCAAAAAGAAACTATGTTGAAGATTGTCAACTTCACTGTTAAAAAAATTGTAAACTTAATGTACCGGACTGAAAGTTTACATGCAAGAAATGATGCATTAATTGTAATTTAAAATGTGATGAAAAATGAGTATATTATTTCATTGAAGCTCAAGTAAATTATTTAAAAAAAGTATTTCTAATGTTTTTAATACACTGAACATTAATTTTTCATCACAACGGTACATGAAATTTAAGATAGTAGTTCTTGCATACAAACTTCCAGTCCGGTACATAAAATTTGATAAGAATTCTTTTTACAGTGTAATAAAAGTGTTATTCTTGCCAGTGAACGTTTAAAAGGTTAACGCGTCGGAGAGAGCGAAAGATTACGAGGGTACAAAATTTAAAAATAACGAAGTGCTCGCAGCACGGGAAAGCGGAGAACAAACGAGATTCGGGCGAGGGTGTTTGCTTCAAATTGCAGGAGCAAGGGGACAGTGTGGCAGGCATGTTGAACGGACAGATCGAGTTGAAGGAATGAAATTACGTCGTTATGTCCCTTCCGGACGAGTGTGCGGACATTGAGCCCGTGTCCGTTTATCACGTTCGTTTCAGTTTCAGGCGCCGGCGGGATGGGATTTGGAGGATGTGCCGAGAATCTGTCGCTGCACGTACTTCTTCATCCACCTGCTCGGCGCCTCGAACAATAACCCGTCCGAGTCGCGAGTTCTCCGGCACAAACGTATCTAATCGCAAAGAACACGTCACAGGAACGAGAGACACGGCGGAGAATGGGAGGAACTGCTTCATCCCCTTTCATAAAAGGGACGAAGTTATGCACGAGCTTTATCCCTTTCGAACCCACTCCGGCGTGATGTTCGAGGATCGCTTCAACCATCGTCCCATCGCGACTTTCAATTGAAAGAATGCACCATTTTTTTTAATATAAATAAAAAATAACGGTTCACTAAATCTCGATAAATAGAGAGAAAAAAGTAGGAATCTGCTTTCCGTATAATTGCAATGCGGAAACTAATGTACAAACTTTTATTTTTAATTGTGTCCCATTAGTTGATAAATAAGTGTAATTTAAGGAGGGCTATGTGTATGTGTGAATGTGGGGAGAAGAAAAAAAATTGATAGTCGAACGGCGTGTTCAAATTAGATGCTCGAAGTCACGTCCCTTGAAAGAATGCTCAAAAACAAAACAAAAATTAAATAAAAAATAACAATTCATTAAATCTCGATAAATGGAGAGAAAAATAGTAGGAATCTGCGTTCCCCACAATTGCAGTGCGGAAACGAATATGCATATTTTTATTTTTAATTGTGTCCCATTGGTTGGTAAATAAATGTAAATTGAATGTAGGAATGTGAGAAGAGAAGAAAAAATCCGTAGTCGAATGGCGTATTCAAATTAGAGGATCGAAGTCACGTCTAGTGAAAGAATGCTCAAAAACAAAAAAGAAATTAAAAAAAACGTTTCACTAAATCTCGATAAATGAAGAGAAAAACAGTAGGAATCTGCTTTCCGTATAATTGCAGTGCGGAAAAGAATATACTTTTTTATCTTTAATTATGTCCCATTGGCCGGTATATAAATGTAAATTAAGTATATGTGTGTGTGAATGTGGAAAGAGAAGAAAAACTTGATAGTAGAACCGGCGTGTTCTCATTAGAGGATCGAAGGCACGTCTATTAAACGAGCTAGGCCAAGATCGTCCTATCGCGACTTTTAATCAAAAGAATGCACAAAAAATAAAAAATAACGATTCACTAAATAAATGGAAAGAGTAAAACTAGGAATCTGCTTTCCATATAATCGCAGTGTGGAAACGAATCTATTTTTTTTTTTTATTATGTCTCATTGGCCAGTAAATAAATGTAAATTAAGTAGATAGATAGAGAGATAGATATTTTTTATTGGGTACCGGGATAAATCCCCTAAGTCAGTATACGAGAGCGTGTGAATGTGGGGAAAGAAAAAAAAAATTGGTAGTCAAACGGCGTGTTCCAATTAGAGGATCGAAGTCACGTCTATGAAGCTGGCTAATAGCTAGGCCAAGATACGTCCACGGAGCGCACTCGAGGACCGAGAAAAGTGTGCTCCAGGCTCGGTTGGATCTCTCCCGAGAGAGAGTCTCAAGGGCATCGAATAGTTTCTCTCTTACTCGGGCCAATTACTCGTTGAGTTTCCTAACGTCTACACATGTCCGTCGCGTTCCTTCTCGTATGAAACCCTCTCGTTATAGTGCATTGCCAAACAACCTCTCGCGACGCCGCGAGTCAAACTTTCGTGGAGAACCTGATGGTTAATGGCCGAGGGAAAAAAAATACATATGAGAGATAACATGAAAACACTCTCGGATCTTTAATGCCCGGCAAACGATAACTCTTCTTCGACCCCGATTTCCTCGCCTTCCCCGTACTCGTAAATTACAAACAAAAAATCCGCACGCCGCTGGAACGCCGGGAACGAACTGGGACAGCGACACCGGTAAATTGACAGTGAATTTAAGCCCTGCGCTCGAAAGTGTCACGCTCACCGATCATGCCGGAATTGAAACTTGTATACGGAAAATTAAACAACCTTTGACAAATCGTGGACATTAAATGAAAATAAAAAAATAAAAATTTACATGAACAAATATAAACGTAAAAAGTAACAGGTAAAACGAAATTCTCTTCCGCATTTTAAATCTGGTGGAAGAATAGGAAGAAACCATTCACGGGTCACACCGGAATCGAAACTCGTCTACGAAAAATTAACCAAGGTTCAACAAATCGTGGAAAATCAAATTTAAAATTAAAATAAATAAAAGGACATAAACATAAAAAATAACAGGTAAAACGAAATTTTCTGCCGTATTTGAAACCCGGTAGAAGTATGGGAAAGAAAATCACTATAAAAAAAGTGCAAAAAAAACATAAAAATGATCTCCATTAATAATAACGGAAACAATTTTTTACTTCCTACGAAGCAGTTTCGTTATAAAAAAAAAAAATTCATCCATCAACTCCGCGCGACTTAAGCTTCTCACTTTAAAGCGCCTAACAAGCTCGCGATCCGAGTTTCGCCCATAGTAATAATAATGATAATAATATTCATGCCTTCCCGTAATTAGCGAGTTTGCAAAATTACGAGAGGGGTTCGTTAAAAGGGCAAATAGCTTTTCGAATATGTGCAGGTTTCGCGACTGCAGAAGGTGTCCCAGTATTATGGCGTGGAAAATCCGACGAGGGGCGGAGATTTCTCGTAGCCCGGTGAGCGCCATGCGAGAGAGTGTAACTTCTTAATTAGTGAAACAAGCGCGTAGCCCGAGCGGGTCTCGTAGCTGCCGGTTCGCGGGTGGAGAGCCCAGCCAGTGGTTGCCCCAGGTCGCGGTCGAAACTTTTGAAATGATCATAACTATCCGGCAAACCGCGGAGGATTCGCGTGTGGTCGTGACTGCGAACGCACAGAAGCGAGCAGGGAAAACGAGAACCACCTAAGGGGTGTGCATTGCAACACGGGCCTCATTGTTTATCGCGACTGTACGAAAGGACTTATCAGTCTCGAGGGTCGCTTACCTCCGCAGAACAGTCTCCCTCTCCCCGATAACTCGCAGCGAACCAACGCGAACCAATCGAACTTTCACTGTGATTTTTCACAAGTTAGTAAATACAAAAAAAAAGAAGCAAGTAGAACCGTTTAAAAAAAAAAAACAAAACAGGTCGAGAGCGAATTTAATCCAACACTCCGGAACACTGTAGTTTACGTTGCTATCGATAATCGATTTAACGAATGCGACTCTTAGTTGTATCTTTCTCTCCCTTTATTTATTTTTTTATTTTTTTCAGAGATTTTAACGTTTAGGTTCGAAGGAATTTTTTTTGTTTTTTTTTTAGCGGCGAGAGACCCCCGCGTGTACGAAAGAGTAAGAGCTGAGTATGGGCGCACCGTTCATGTGGAAGCGCGCGAAGCGACTGACACTCCCGAGTTTCCGACCAGCTGGCTAGCGGGCACACAACCGCGAACGCTCGCGCAGCTCCCTTGCCTACTCGTACGAGTACACGGGGCTCACTGTCGAGTCACCGCGACGCAGCCTCGCTTCACGGGCTTCTTCTTCCACGATAGCCAAGATACCGCCCGACTACGGCTGCGAGAGCGAAGCCAAAGGCTTCCAGCCAAATTTGTACTTCGCCGGAAAAAAAAAAGAAAAGTACTAAAAAGAAGCCACCTCCGAGACCGCGTGTCGTATCGCTCGCAATATTTATCCACCTCTTTGCCGTATTGACTGCAATTTTATATATATGTTTTCTTGAGGCACTTCAGTGAACGTGAACTCGTCTTTCCGTACGAATGAATTAATTTAATTGGCAATCGGAGCGCGGATAGAGAGAAGCGAGAGCGATACATCGACTGTAGCATAATGTCCATTCAGAAACTCTTCTTTCATGCCGCATCGCAAATGAGGTATGGGAAGACAGATGAAAAGAACAAAAATAAAAAGCTAAAAAAATCGAGGATCGTCTCGTTATATTCTCGGTTTCTGAGGCGTGTTTTCGTCGGTCGGCTCATGATGAGGCTTTTTTGTCGGTGCCGCTCACCGACTCGGCGTATAACGTTCGACCTTGATTCCGGCCTTTAACCACATTCCACAGAGAGGCTGGATGGATTTCAGAACCGCATTGAACTCCGCCCGGAGTTATAAGTATCGTTCGGAGATAATCGTTTCCTCGTCCACGAGACGCGCAGCCTCGCCACTGTACGATCGACTTTAAGGAGGGAGTCTCGCTGCGCGCTGACTTCGCATAAGTTCGACAACAATAAGACAAAATTGTAAGTACTTCTTGATGGTGTAAAAATCTGAAAAAAAAATCATGTATACTAAAGGTACTGAGAAGATTAATTTTGCATAATAATAATTGCAAAATGTTATT
>JAPYZC010008314.1:0-15642 GCA_030522665.1 Ichneumoninae sp. A BG-2022a
AAAATTTACAGTCCGTTTTGTCGTTTTTTACGGTCCGTTTTGTTCCCCAACGGACGTGTCCGTTTTTCGGTCCGTTTGCGGTCCATCAACTTGCTAGGGCAGCGGGCGAAAATATTTGGAATACGTTGCAAGTAACATTAGGAAAAATAATATAAATATTAGTCAAAAAATTCCAAGACTGTATTAACTTAACTGAGAAAAATAACTCTCCCGAGGTTTTACTGTTTACTCGTGATAGATACACCTCCAGCATCCTCCCCAGCTTAAGGTAGAAAGTAACCCACCTTCGGTACAACTATACTTCCGACGAGTAGGATCGTCGTTGATCTGTAAAAATTTCGTTCGCCCGGCGTCTGCAGAGGCCACTGTCCGAGATAGTACAGGAGGAGTTTGTTCATACGATAGTAAGAAATTTGAAAAAAATCCATTGTTTTCACAAGCTATTGCGGGTACGCCGCGACGAGGATGGCTCTTTGTGTCGCGAACCCTCGGTTTTTCGCTCAAAGAGTCGTTTGAAGAGTTGCAACACAAACTACCTCAAACGATTCATTGGATCGTCAATAATTTAATCGCCCCCAGCAACGTTACGAAACGAGCCTTTTACAGGTGCCGCATCTGTGCGAATCCGTCCCGACGTTCATTCTCCCCCTAAGAACAGTTCATTCAAAATTCCCTCAGTTGACGAATACTTTGTGGCCGTTTATGACCGCACTCGAGAAACACGCGCCAGTTCTTCGTGCCTCATCGATCCGATGTCTCAGTGTGGAGGTAGACCGAGCACCGTAAACACCGCCAAACTCCCGGAAGCTCCGCTGATTCGTTAATCTTTTTGTCGTAGTACTACGTTAGTGCACGATTTTACTGAAGTTCATGCATTGTTTACGTTTACGGGCGAATGTCTGTTCGGACATTCCGACCCGGGCCCGGTCGGAAACAGAAACCGTAAATAATTTTCTTCACGGGTGATGTCCGTTTCCGGTTAAAAACAAATTCTTACATAAAGAGGATATCGGTACAGGTTCATGTATGAATTTCTTGCGAATGCGAATGGTCAGAATTTTTTTATTTTTGTTACAAATAATTTCTTACAATAGCTTACAATAAAAATGCTACAATTGATATATCGCTTATTCAACATTGTGGGCGCTCTCAGGTTCGCAGGTATTACGATAAGGTCAAATGGAAACAAAGTCAAATGTTCAACACATTTTGTGAGAATACCGCTATAAAACATTCGATATCATTGGCATTGAATTCACGAATCTAGATTTCTTATTATCCTATCTTAAAGAAGACATTACCAATCCAATCTCGAATGTTCGAGATAATCATGAAGCTAATTCATTCGTGCTCTGATTGGTCGGCGATCAATTGTTTCAATTCAGTTTCAATTGTTGTACGCGAGGTCAACAAATATAATTTAAAAGGTATATGGGATCGTTGCCAAATTAAGAGTAAAACTCAAGTTTGTTAATACAAACTAAATAATAAGTTTATTCAAAGAAAGATGATAAATTTGTTCGTTGCCAATATTTCTTAATACATTCGTCGATTTCTTTGAACATAAGCCTAACTCTGAGACCAACCTCTATGTTCTCTAGTCGAGTTCAGACTGTCAATTTCCCGAGGTGCAAATTGATACGTCTGTAATTTTGTAGGTATGGGTATACCATATTTGGGCATATAGAATCGAGCATCGTGATTCATACTCGGCACGATTTGTCGATGCCGGGTGCATTAACCGAGCATCGTCCGATACTTACTCGGCAAATTCCTACGCGTGTCGGCTTTGCGACGCGGTGGATTTGCCAGTAAGTATTTCCCAATGTGTTCTCCAATTTATTTAGTATTTCTTTAATTTTAATAGATAAAAATAATTCGGGGTACAACACAATGATGTCCGAATTACCGTTGCGAAATTTTCCATCGACAAGTATATCTTACCGGATGTGAGATTGCACGGAACGGAGCTCCGCATCATAATGACAATGATGAACCTCTTTGCGTTTTCCGATATGTCGTACCAGTTGATGTTGTAACTGATTGCATTACAAACGAAAAGATCAATGAAAAATCAATGTCGCATAAATGATAAAAAATTATATAAAAATACAAATTTACGCGTTTATAAATATCGATTGACTGTGCTCCATGAGCATAGTCCATAATCCAACGGCTGAGAACGTCGATCAAAGTGGTCGGTGCAGTAGAAACTCGGGTAGTGCACGATTTTACTGAAGTTCATGCGTTCTCCGTGTTGCCACTGGTGACCGGGGCGCGTTGACAGAAACGGTGCCTGTTTCCGGATATCCGTGCAGATTCATGTGTAAAATGCTTTTTAATGTCAATAGTCAACGTTTTTTTATTTCAAATAATTTCTTTCAATAGTTTACAATTAATTTTATTTCATATAAAAGTTTACAATTAGTTTACAAATAAAAATTCATCGATGTATTGCTTATTGAACATTGTGCGCGCTCCCAGGTTCGCATGTATTGCGATAAGGTGAAATATCCACAAATTCAAATTTTCAATACATTTCGTGAGAATACCGCTATAAAACATCGATATCATTGGCCATATCTAGCATTCAATACGATTATAGTAATATAAGCGTATCATTAGCGAAAGATGTGACGGTGATCTAGGCCCTGCGCGCACAGCGATCACGGTCATATCTAGCATTCAATACGATTATAGTATTGTTATTGCGTTGCCGGTATCGGTAAATTCCTACTTCTACAACGAACGTTACAGTAGCGCACAGTAGTCCGATGCCCAGAATTATAAACGCAAAGGCGAGCTCGGCTAATTCAATATTTTTGAAGTCCTTATTTGCCCGAACCTCCTTATCAAACTGAAAATCATCCCGTGTTTTTGGATTACATTTAGCGTCCCAGGTCTCCAAAATCGCAGCCTCCCTAACGGTTCCCAGCAATCTATTCAATTTTTCTTCGAGATGCCAAGTACGACGTATCATGAGGCAAACAGGCATTTGTTGGATATGTGCGTTACTCAAGTGCAAATCGTGCTTTCGCGCTAAGTCGAATACTTCACCGGCCGTAAGGACCATACAGGTAGCCAATGAATCTTTCAACATATCGTTAACACATTCGATGTTGCCCTCACTCACAGTGTAAGGTTCCTTAAGATCGACGTCCTTGAAAGTACTTTTGGTAATATGGGCGAGACTCTTGGGACAATAAACCTTATAACCCCAATTCGTAATGTCTTTAACCGTATTAACATTTCGAACAGGCATTTTTGTCGTTAGCAGTTTCGCCAAGTTTCCCTGAAAAATCCCCTGCATAGTTACCACAAAAAGTAGTAGACCGGTTAGATACAGTCTTGATGAGGTATTGTCGGGCAAATTTGTAAACCCCGTATTGGAAGTTATTCGAACAAGATTGAGTACTGCTGACCCGAGAGACTGACGTATGAAAAACTTGAAGAACAAAAAAGTCACCAAATAAACGATACCCATTCCGATTTGCGAATAACTATCAATGACACAAAGAATTTTTTCCAACTGTGACTTGTGCCCTCTGAATTTGGATACAAAAACTACGTCAAGCCAACGGTATGGATAACTTCTTCCAACTTGTTGATGCTCTATCCCAACGTATATGAAAGCTAATTCTGACGTGGGCGACATATCATCTTTGTTGATACCCGAGAATTTCGGAGTAACATTGAAAGCGCGAACGATAATGTGCATAAGTCTGTTTAATTCATCCGTCGTTTTACTTAACTCTACCCACCCCTCGTTACGCCGAACTTCCGCATTCATGAAGACTCGGGGGTCTCCTTCTATGGTCATCGCGTGGCCTCCGAGATCGTTCGTTTTCACGAAATCTAGATTGATGCATATTGCCTCATTTCCCTCCAACTTCTGTTTGAATATAGTGAAAGGATGCGAATCTGAATATACGCGACCAACTAAGAAAACCCGCCAGGGAACTGGTGCCTGACTCGTATAAGGATTGTAAGCGAAAAGATGGGTTCCATGTTTAGGATGGTAGCAGATCAATTTTGTATTCAGTAAGCCCAATGACCAGGCTGTAAATAAGTAACGGAAGAAGTAGGGACATCTGGGTGACAGATCGATTATAAATAACGACGCCATAGGATTCCACCAGATGGAACCCCAGATGGTATTACCGATGAGCTTAAAGAGATCTTCGTCATAAGAGATTGTTAGTATAAAGACGTCCAATTTGTGTAGAAATTGATCGATCTTCCGATACCTAGATGCAAAACCGTCTTGACTGGGATACTCCATCAAAGTTGTCGGGATTAAGTGCTCGACCGACAGTGTTCTTGAGAGAGTAGAAGACAACTTTCCAACGAGTCCAACCGTATTAATCCGACCTCTGTAGCAAGTTGTGACAATTTTTACCTGCCGACCAATTGAATCGTCACTTTTTCTCCTGTTTTCTCAGTACACTAGGACCTCGACTTTCGACACAGCGGCGGGACCGGCTCCGCATTGCACCTACTGACGTTGAGGTTGCGCATGCCCCGCCCATGCCGACTGTGCGCAGCTCTCAGAGTCGCGACCAGTGCCATGTCACGTACCGTGGGCCCCTCGGTACGTTTTTCCATCGTCGCGGTATTTCGTTATCAGCTTTGATTGGAGGTTATATATAATGAGCCCAGAGAAAAGTCTGTACGATGAAAAATACGGGAGTTACGGCGTGCCAAAGATGAAATTTTGTCAGACGTAGATATCTTCAGGGTCATCCAAATCGAGGTCCTAGTGTAAATCAAATAAATTTGATCTACTCGACAGTATCTCATTATACTCGACGGTGGCCGATAGCGTTATATTTCATCATTAGCAGAAAACAGTGACGTGTTGTATATTGAAACTCTCATCGGCAAACCGTTAAAAAATGGTAACATACTTATATCACGACAGCTTCGACATATCGAAATCTTTTTTATTTGCTCATGGAGAAAGTTTCGTTTTAATGAAAAAAAAAGTTTCAAGATTTTTGTATCAAGATACTCAAAATAGCCGGAAAATAAAATTCAGAAAGGACTTCAGAATCGGCGTTCGGCCCGTAATGGAAATATCACTAGTGCGCCATGGAATCACCGCCGATCACCCCTAATGCGGCTAATGCCGAAGAAAACTTACTGCGGCGTCGAGCATACCGTCGATTGATTTGTCCGGACTTGAAGTCGGAAACACAATTTCAGCTTGGTAGATCCTCGCGTGGAGAATCAAAGCGACAATCAAACACTTCACTATCTGCATGGCTTTACTAGGACTTCTCTGCGTTTCTTCTCTGTGCAAAACACGTGAGACAAATAGGGACAGAAAAATACTCCGGAGTATGAAACTATGTTTGTGAACACAGCCCTGGTACGGTTAAAGACTTACCGGTAAATTATTTTGGCGCCTTTTTTATCGGTTATCTTAGCGATTACCGTGTCGGTAAATTATCGATTAAATTGCACGGTAAATAGATGGTCAGTTAATCGCGCTTAACGATATTTTACCACTGACGAATGATCCACGGTTAGGTGTGGAAAATGTAGGTGAAGCGAAAAGACTGTCGCTGGTACGTTTCAGAGCTCCGGGTGAAACTTCCACTTCGGATCCAACCGCTAAATAATTCATACTACTGGCAATATCGCATGTTGCTCATAGCATGAAATGTACGGCGTGGCACGTGTCGGTCGTGCGCCCTTCTGCGTCATGCACATTGTCACATCGTGCTGTATTGATTTTCCGATCTATGAACTTGGACGTGAGGATCCGAGTCAAAAACATTATTCGAATTTTTCATGAATATTCGAATTGCGCAATTTACCAGCAGATTGTTCTGGCTTGAGGGCGTTTCGTGCCCTCGCTATGCACTATAGAATTTAGAAATCGGAATATTTAGATTTCCGGTGATTTACCGCCAATACGTCACTTCCGGTCCAAGAACTCATTTTTCGACCGGAAGTGACGTCGTACCGAAAATACGTTAATTCCAGTCGAATTTCGAATATCAAAATTGAATTCAGTGAGATCAAAGTTTCATTCGCCGATCTGCAGATATGACGTTTTATCATCACGTCGAACCCACCCAGATAGAAAAATGACGTCACGGAGATGGAACGATGGCGGTACAAATGGTACCATACCCGTTTGACAGCAGGTTTTTCTATCTGGGCAGGAGCAAAAAGTGCGATGGGAAGGCGTTGAGGTTGTGCGTGTCACCTTCGATTTTTCACATGGAAAAAGGCGGTGCGCCACGTGGAGGTCGAATGCAATCGTTTGTTTAGACTGCAGTTAAAACGAACACTAGGTGCATGTAAACTTTACAACTGCTCCAGTGCACCGCCCGCAATTTATGAACAAGTTCTCTCATAGAATATAAATGTGACATGAAGAGTGATCATTAGCGTTGAGCTCAGAACATGCATCGTTGTTAGACCAATACGAGAAATGGTAGACGCAAAGCATATTGAGGCGCCTTCAAACGTACACCGTTCAAACGTACACAGGTTCACCGTAACACAGCTGAATCGTACACTTCACGAATCGTACACTTCACGAATCGTACACTTCACGAATCGTACACTTCACGAATCGTACACTTCACGAATCGTACACTTCACGAANNGAATCGTACACTTCACGAATCGTACACTTCACGAATCGTACACTTCACGAATCGTACACTTCACGAATCGTACACTTCACGAATCGTACACTTCACGAACATTGCCTGCGTACAGCAGGCAATGTTCTTACAGTAACCCTGTGAAGTCCAGTTAACCTGCATAGTAGCAGTGGTTCTCATCGGGGCCAGTCTCGAGCCGCTCCCTTCCCTGTTAGCCCGTATACGTATGCACGGGTGTAAGATTTAACGTCTGTTGCAAATTTCATGTGTAAGTTTTCGAAGTTGTTACATTTCGCGGTTGTTACAAAATAATGTTGTTAAATTCTGAATGTGTACATTTTAAATGTCAAAGCTTTTTTATGTGTAATAAATTTGCGGTGTACGGTTTGTCAGATGTTAGAAGAATCGTTTGTTAGAAATTCGTTGTGTAAGCTTGAACGCTGTGTGCCATTTCGTGAAGTGTACGATTCAGCTGTGTACGTTTGAACGGTGTACGTTTGAAGGCGCCTCGTAATTTTGCCGTATTATTACCGTAAAAAATACGGTACGTGACCGCTTTGAACACCATTATTAAAGTATCACCAACACACGGTGTATTTTCAAAAAATTCTACGGTAATATTGCAAACAGTAAAAGTGTTATTGGTAATTTCACAACAAATCGCATCCCGATCCATTCCGCAAACTCCCATTGGCCGAACTGTCACGGTCACGCTTCGTGCCTCCAATTGCGCACGGGGCTTTAAGCTTTCCGAACGCAGCCCTGGATTCGTATAACGTACGCGGAGTGCGTCGCCACAGGATGCCACACATGTCGCCTCGGTCAATCCGTTTATCGATAAGAATCCCCGCTTGCCTGTGTCTATCTCGTTGGCATTGTTTTTCGCGCCGAAAAGCAATGAAATAGGCGGGATTTCGCGGTTCGGCGGGCAGTTAGCGACTATCGATCTCACACCTACGAACCACAAACCCCGCGAAGTGTCCGAAAAAGAAAAAAAAAAAAAGAAGTAAATCTAAAAGGTAAAATCGCCCTTTCTAACGTATCTCGCACGAATGTTATTGTCGTCGAACTATCGACGCGACCCCGACGTGGAGAACGACGCGATTACAACACGAGCCACCGAGCTGGGAGACGACGAGCCCCGCGCGACTTAGTTATATATCCGTATATATACATATAAAAAAAAACGTAGAATAAAGTACAGATAAATATCGTCATGTCTCAGCCGTCGGTAACGGCTTTCTTCAATTCCCGCAAGCGAGCAGCGAGCGAAGAGATTCGCAACAAATCGAAGGTCCTCGTACTCGACAACAAAACACGCGCGAACTCGCCGAAGAGCACTGGCGAGAATATCGCGAGGTTTAACCCCGAAAAAACGGAGAACTCGACCGTGGACGCTGCGCCGCTGACGCCCGTTTCCGAGGAAACTCCGCAGAGCTCGAGTCCGAAGCTCGTTTACGCGTCCGAGACGAAAATCTCGTCGGTCGTGAGGAATATTCAGTTCGACCTTGGGAAATCGGGCGGCGCTCAGAAAATGACGCCCAAGGCGGGCGGTCGACCGAGAGTCGGCAGAACGAGAAAATTCTCTGTTCAGGAGGGACAGACGGACATCAGAGAGAGTTTCATGAAAATGGGCGAGGGAAAAGAGGCTACGAAGATCGTGCCTTTCGAGAAAATGGGACCTCTGAGTCCGAGGAAGAAATTGTCGGGTGGCGCGAACGAGCCGGCGAACGGGGAGGGGGCGAACGAGGAGCCGGCCGTGGGCTCGGTTACTCCGAAGAAGACCTCATTCATGGACAGACTCGCGAAGCAGAATCTGAGCATCGGAGAGATCAAGAACAGGATAAACAGATCGTCCAGGCTCGCCGAGCTCAAGGCATCGATAGCCAGGATTCAGGACTGCCAGGAGAGGCTGGATAAATCGGAGAGGGCTGAGGTCACCAAGAAACCGCAGATTAAGAAGTTCGAGAAGATCGAACTCGAGGTGCCCGTTAGGTGAGAGAACATTTTTTTATCTTCTCACTTCAATATTCTAGTATTTATTTATTTTTTAAATTATGTTCCTTTTTTCGGATCTGCTGTGCTTGCAAAAATGTGAAACTGAGTGGCCGAGGGCTGGTGAAAATAGTGAATTCATAAACTCGTAAATTCGTAAATTCGTAAATTCGTAAATTCGTAAATTCGTAAATTCGTAAATTCGTAAATTCGTAAATTCGTAAATTCGTAAATTCGTAAATTCGAAATTCGTAAATGTCTGAATTTTTACATTTTTTAATTTCCAATCTTACATTTTTAAAATATTCAAATTTGTAAACGTACGCTTGTACACTTCTACACCTGTACATTTGTAAACCTGTAAGCTTCCTTTTTAATAAATATACAAATGTTTAAACTTGCAAATTTGTAAATATGCAAGTAACACTAAAAAATAGTGATAAAAATTCCCTGTTTCTTTCTTGACCAAATTATCATTTGTACTCAAATGATAATTTGGTCAAGAATGAATCAGGGAATTATTACCACTATTTTTTAGTGTTTAATATTATACAGAAGTAAATCGAAATAAGATCAATAAATAAATGTACAAACAATATTACAATGACCCATAATCGAAATATAGATTTTTTCTTTTTCAAATTGTTATTCACGATAATTTTGTCGTACAGCCCATCGAAGGCGGCGCGTTCACCGTGCAAGACGATGCAGAGTCCGACGAAGAAGATCAAGCTACCGGAGAACGCCAGTCCGCAGCGTCGTCTTCTGTTCGCCCCGAAGGAAACCGCGGCGAGTCCTGTGAAGGGCAGTCCGAAGAAAGCTCCAGCTTATCAGAGATATCAGGCCCTTGTTGATAGTGGGACACCCACTGTACCGTTTCCGTTGCCTTACCATCACAGATTCCTTACTGAGGCTTTCAGATGCGTGGATACGGTAAATTCTCGTCTCTTTTGCCATTATCGTCCAAATATAATTTTAATCGCAATTATAATCACGATCATCACGATAATCACAATAATTACGATTGTCATGACGATGATGATAATTATGATAATTATGATTATCATGATAATTATAATAATCACGATAATTATAATAATCACGATAATCATTGTATTCATTATAATTGTATCATGATGTGTTATACGTTCTTCAGGTCGCTGCGATGCTGTTCAATCGCAAAGAGGTCATCACCTTCAGAAAGCTCAAGCCGGCGGTGCAGGAACTGTTGCGTCGCAATTTCACTCTCGAACATTTGGCGCAGATAAAGGGAATTTATCCGGACGCGTTCGTCTACAGTCAAGAGAAACTGCGCAACTTCGGATCGAACTCCAAACAGGATAAATACGAGCTTGTCCTCACTCCCCTCGTCGAGTCGAAGAACGGAAGGAACACTCCCGATCCCGACAATGTTCTCAAATCCGGAGCGGAAATGAGCATGGGACCCGGAGTCATGCTCGATAGACGAAGGAAATTCGACACCGCTCTTCTGGGTGTGTATATATATTTTTTATTTTTTTTTATTCATACAAAAAAAAAAAAAAATTATTTGAGTAAAAATGTTCTAAACGAACGATATTTTTGTACATCCGGATTCCAGACAAGGTCAAGGCAGAGCACGAGAAATTCTTGCTCAGCCTCGACCCTCCGATGCCCATACCGAAGGGACTCAGCTTAACTTGCTGGCACCCGCTGTTCGACGTCGAGAAGATGTGCAAGCCCATCGAACCCGCCGAATTGCCGCAAGCACCGAACGTCGAGAAGGCTCACTCGGCGAAGGAAGTGCTCGGTAAGACGAACGCAAAAAAAATCCAATTGCTGCGTAAACTTTTTTTCCCCCTTAATTTAGATGGACGAAATTTCGTTGCATCGCCGTCGTTGTTCGTCGCTATCCGAGTGACCCGAATCGCGAAGCGATGTCGCCAACAAAAATTTGCCACGGCAATATTAGCTATCCGGGTTGCCGTGTCGCGTCGTCGCTGAAACGTTGAAATACCCGCGCGTCGATAGTCGAATTCTTGCATTCCCAATTTATGCAACCGGTCGTTTCGGTGACCCGGACCGCGACGACGATTTCGCCGTCGCGGCAGCCCGATTGAGCAACCGATACCACGCGCGGAAAAACGCAAACGTTCGCCGAATCGCGCGAACGACCCCGTTCGAATGAAACGCGGCTACCGATCAGCAAATAGCTTGAACAAACCAGCCCCCCGCAATGTAAATTCGTTTTTAATATATAAATACCCAACGGCTGGGAGAGGCCAGACACGATCCAAGAGTCACGACGAATTCCAATTATGCTGTCCATTGATAACGGATTCGAGATATCGCTTAACGATCGTCAGGCTATCGCGAGGATCAGTGAGTCCATTAACGCAGCGTTTACGTAGCTACTTTCTTTCAAGATATATTAAGAAAAATCTTGAAAAGAAAAAGATATATATATACGTAAATATTAATATTAATATATATACGTAAATATTAATATTAATATATATATACGTAAATATTAATATTAACTGATACGCTGGAAAATTGATAAATATTATATAAATATCAATTTACATGTATGGATAAAAGTGATATATTTGCAGTAAGACAGTAAATGTTGATTTGGTTGCAGAAAAAGCTAAGACGCTCTTCAACTGCAACACGCGTATGGAGAAAGCCTTGCAGCGATTGGCCGACGCGAAGATGACGTCGAAGAGTGCAGCCGACGATTCCGAGCAGCCTGAGTCGAGGGTCGGAGAAAATGCGGACGGCTCGAGAAAAGTGGAAATTTCGGTTGTCGATACACCGCCCGCGACACCGACGACGCAGAACACTCATCTGACCTCGTTGTTCAAAGGAATTCCGAAGGCTCTTCTCGAACGGGTAAGAAGTCCCTCGGGGTTTTCCCGAAAAATAAAGAAAAAGAAATGAACAATTAGCGTGGATTAGTAATGATTATCGATCGTCGATTAAACGACCGGATAACAATATTTGCCGATCCTCGATTGCAGTGTGCAGTCTTCGAGCTTGCAGGAAAGACTTCTTCGAGGCTCTCAAGGCTCCGAGACGAATAATTATTTGCCGAAGCGATTTTATCAGCTGTGTTTTTCCGTCGAGTCATGATAAACAAATATGCTTTTTCTTTTTTTTTATACATGTTTTTTTTGTTGTTATTTCAGGTCCGCGCGAAACAGGCAGCCAAGGCACTGGAAACGATGACTCGAACGCCCAATGCCGACAAGGAAGCGGCTCTCTACTCGAGACTCCCGGAGATGGCGAAGATTTTACGGAATATTTTCGTTGCCGAGAAGAAGGGCGTTCTGCCCTTGGAGACGGTGATCGTCAAGCTCGACAATTCTTACAGAACAAAATTGACCCCCAACGAGCTCGAGGAACACCTCAGGCTCATCTGCAAGTTGTTGCCGACCTTTGCCTGTCTGCAGACGGTTCGCCACGTCGACTATCTGAAAATCGCCAAAACCGCCGATATCGTCAAGGTCGTCAAGAGACTCGAGACCATCGCCAACGACAAGGTCAAGTCTTGAAAAGTCTTCTTTGTTTTTTTTTTATTTGCGCGACGCAACTTAGACTGAAGATGAAAAAAAAAGTTGCGATCATGACTTATGGCGAATTCATATCGTCGCGCGTATTTTTTCCTCTCCGAGCGGAATTTTCGCCCGGTCGTTGCCAAAATTTTTTTTCTTCAACCGTCGAGTTTGGCTCGTCGACCTTCAATTTTCTTCCCTCATCCTCGATCGCGGGCTGATTTAATCAATTTTTTTTTATATACGCATATCGAGGCACAATATTTTTGTTTTTCGTTTGCACAACTTTCCGAAGACAAAGTCCGAGATCCAATTACATTGGTAACGAATCTTCGCGAGATTTCGAAACAATTCGATTAGCGTAAGTTATTTTCTACAAAGCTTAGGGTTATTTCCACCACTTTTTTTCATTTATTTACACACTCGTTTGTGGCATTTAGCGAAACATTTATCCTTGATTTTTTTTTCTTCATATTTTGTACACTCCTTTCGATAGTATCGAGAACTATCGTTGTACTTGATTTTTGCGACGTAATAAAACTTCATCCCTTTATTGTACTCTGAAAAATTGATGGAGTTGAATTTTGTGGGGGAAAAAAATCGACCTCGAGTACAAAAGAGTGAAACGAGAGAAACCGAATGGCCAATGTTTAGTTTAGTGGTTTTCTTAGTGAAACTGCGACCGAAACGCCAAGAGTTGATCGACTTGTGTAATTTATAAACTATTTGATCGACGGTTTATTGCCGTGCAATTGTATCTTTACAAGACTGGTGGACCATAATATAATTATATATACTCGGTAGATTAGTCACGAAAATACCTATATATATTTTTTTAGTGCAATAAAGCGATTGTTCAAAGACCATTCGGCGATCGGAGATTCAAATTTCCCGCGTTTTGGATACAAGGCGACCTCTGTGGTCGACTATATTAAGTTTTGAAGAAATCGCCGAACGTAACCTAAACGGTGTTTGGACAGAAGTGTACGAGTTTCCGAGAGGATTTCATATTTTGGACGAATTTCGGAGCGGATAAGCACAATGGTGTTTCTGACGGCCGTGCAATTCGCGAAGAAACCAAAGAGCAAGTAAGAATAAAGAATCGTTCGAACTATCGACTTCGAAATAAATATCCTTGCTTTTGAGGTTATAACTGGCGGTCCTAAAAATCACTGGAGCGCATCGCAATTAATAAATCGTCGGTAATCGGGAGACGATGAATTCGACTTGCGACATATTAACATTAATCAGAGCGGCATGTAATTATTTTCTTTCAACAAAGTATCGTTCGGGATATTTAAAATTTGATAACAGCTCAAAAGTGCATGCAGCGCCATCTCCCGTAACTGTAACTATTCGCGATACGGCTCGCTGAAATGTTGCACTCGCGACGCAGTGTTCGTCCACATCGTCGGTCGGTAATGCAGATATTAGCTTCGCGCGAAAATTATCTGAAATTTAAAAACGTGGATGCTAAGGGCACGTGATAAGACGTATCGATGCTCCGATGATAACAAATCGCATTCCTTATTTCCTCCGTGATGGTTGATGCTTCGACCAAAATCAGTTTAGGTTTTTGTAGTCAACATATATAAGTATGAAAACCTAATTTGCTTTTGCTCGTCGTATCAATCGTTTTGGAGAAAACAGGGAAGGCGATTTGTTATCGACTGAGTCTGTACCACATGCCCTTAAAATCATGTAAGTTCGATACAGGTAAACTTTTACCTACACGATAATAACGTCGGCCGGTAATTAAGGAATTACCAACAATATTCAAAATCATTGCAAAGTCAAAGTCCATTGAACGATTGTAAAAGAGAAAAAAAAACTGAAAATGAGTCCTCGAAACGGACCGGCATTGAACGTTCGATTTTTAAATTGCAGACACATTCTAGTATTGGTGGAGAGCACGATCAGCGGCCACGGCGTGCGGCTGATCCGCGAGAGACTCGGCGAAAAGTTGGAATTCATGAAGTT
Organism: Ichneumoninae sp. A BG-2022a; assembly: GCA_030522665.1. Taxonomy (NCBI): domain Eukaryota; kingdom Metazoa; phylum Arthropoda; class Insecta; order Hymenoptera; family Ichneumonidae; species Ichneumoninae sp. A BG-2022a. Next base: position 14,135 of record JAPYZC010008314.1, read on the forward strand.
CGATCCCTGGGGTAAGATGGCACAATTCACTCTTCTCCCAACAAATATCGCTGATTCTTTGCATTCGGCGCAGAAAAAAAAAAAAATCGGTATATTACATGACAATAGATATCGGTAAAGAAAATCTCCGTATTGACGCCAGCGTCTTCTTTTCCAGTCCGAGCCATGGCCGTCTACCGGGAGAAGAAACGTGTCCGTAGTATCTAAGAAACAAAACATCTGTCGATAATAAAAAAAATAATAAAAAAAAAAAAACTTCGTCAATTAATTGAAACTCGCTCGATTCTACGTATAACAGATAACTAACGCCGCTTAATCCTCGACCGTTACTCGAGTATTAAGCGAAGAGACTAAAAGGTCTTTTCTGCTTGTTAAATGGACCTGTGGCGCGGGAACAATCGACGAATTCGTCTCGACGATTAAACGATTTTACGTACGATTCGGTAGTCACAGAGATCCGTTTGTAAAAACCCCCCTGCCCTGTCGTTTTACCGGTACTGCGAGAGGGGTTTTCATGCTCCCCCCTTGTCTTCTCTCATGCTCACTCGGGGTCACCCTCAAAGTGGCGCACCGCTGCGCTTCAAAACAGCACGCCCTGCCCCGACCTCGCGCGCTCTGGAGTTCCCCCCGAGCCGCAGTCGGCCGTGGCGCTGAGGAGAGGGGGTGGTTGGATGGGATTTTTGTGTGCCCCGGTGAAACAAGTCGCGGATCAGCACGGCTCGGGACTCGAAAAACCGAGTTCAACCGAGCGTTTGATTTCGAGATCTGTTTCCCTTTGCGGGTGAAGATAACGAAAGCGAAACCAAGTGAGATGCCACGGCGCGGTAGTCTGTGATCTTTCTTCGAACGTGGGGGGAGGGGAGTTCCGTTGAGTTAAACGCTTTGGAGTTTCGGGGAAAGGTTAGAGAGTCGCGCTGCGACAACCTGCGCAACTGTGTTGAAGGGGGCGTCTGTGATTGACGTTGATCGAAACGATAGGGCCCGGGTAAGTTAAATCCGCAAGTTGGCGAACTATGTACTTACGACTTTATTTAACGGGCGTTAGTCGTACCGTAAGACTCAAGGCGACGCGAAAGCCTCCTCACAATTAACACTTCTTAAGGCGATGTGAAACTTCTAATCTCGCTATTCGCACTCCTTAAGGTGATGTGAAAGCCCTTCAACTATTAATGGCCCTTAAGGCGATGTATAAATGCCTAATCTCGCTATTTGTACTCCTTAAGGTGATGTGAAAGCCCTTCAACTATTAATGGCCCTTAAGGCGATGTATAAATGGCCATCAATTACACCAATCAACTGTTATTTTCCCTTAAGTTTAAAACCAACTATTGTTTCCCCTTAAGGTTAAAACCAGCTATTGTTTCCCCTTAAGGTTGAAAACAACTATTATTTACCCCTAAGGTCGTGTAAAATCCCCAATCTCGTTATTCTCATCCCTTAAGGTGATGTGAAAGCCCTCCAACTATTGATGCCCCTTAAGGTGATGTACAACCCCAAATATCGCTATT
>JAPYZC010008315.1:0-12858 GCA_030522665.1 Ichneumoninae sp. A BG-2022a
CGATGGTGGTACGTGAGGCAAAACGAGTTTAAAAATTCGAATGTATCGTTGGGACAAAATGGGGCATCCAAAAATTATTGGAAAATTGAGTTTTGCCATCACTGTCCCGTTTTGCCCCGCTGTGCCATTTTTCCCCGGTCTCCCCTATAATTGACCCGTGTTACTTTCGTCCCTGGTCTCCCCTACAGATACAAAAGTATTTCACAAAGCTATTATAGATCACATCACCCACGATGCTCATCCGAACAGGAATTCGCTTGGTTATGCCCGAGATAGGACAAGTTCCCAATCAGGTGTAATCGAGGTTTAACTCTGTTCGGACGATCCCGAAACTGCCCGCAATAGAACCTTTCCGGGCGTCTCTAATTTTTAAACGAGCCTCCGCGCATCGGGAGTTTTATGCTCGAGCAGAATTTCGACCGGGCTCGCCCGAAGCGGTACAAGCAGGTTCTGTCCAGGTGTAATTCAGGTCTCGTCCGATTCGGACAAGCCCGACATGGACTGCAATAGAACCCCTCCGAGCGACTGTACGATTTAAACGAGTCTCCGACAATTCGGAGGTGCCTCAGTAGATTTTGATGAGTTCCAAATCTCGTTAACCAGATAACGCTTGCATCTAAACGGCATCCAATACCGAATACGCAACTCACTCCGGTCCGCACGTTTGTTAAAGCGGTTTGAAGCCCACGGGCAAGCATTGCTTCCGCTCATTCTGCACGAACATTCGAAGTGTGTTCAGTTCTGTTAATAAGCCCTTGTCGGTCAAAGATCAATGTTTAGTATTTGCGCCGGTATAGTCGATGTTCATAAACGCGGGGACTGCAAGTCCGTTCACGGAAATTACCGACACTATTTACTGTAGGTCGTCAGCGAAATAGCAGCGATCCAATAACGGAGTATCAAGAATCATCGATGCATTCTCGCAGTTAGTATTTGGGCGGGAGATGTGAATTGGGCGGGAGTGTTTATCTCCGGATATCACTTTTAAGAAAATCGTCGCTATATCGAACGGATGCACTTTACCGGCGTGTAGGGTAGAGCGGGGCAAAATGGGGTAACGGGGCAAAACGGGGTTTTGGGAAAAACGTCATTTTCCCCAATAATTTGCCCGTCAATAATTTTTGGATGCCCGAATTCGCCCTATCGGATAAATCAGGCTTTTTTGCGCAGTTTTGCCACACTGAGAAAAACTTACATAGTAAATTTTTCCCAAGGTGAACGTCAATATTTTATAGTTACAATGGCCAAAAATTATAGTTGTAACTATAATTATAGTTTAATCAATTGAATATATACTATCACAAACTATCTATATCTATCTATCTATCTATCTATCTATCTATCTATATCTATCTATATAGACGTCCCCCTGGGAACTTTTCGTTATAGTAGGAAATACCATCCTTTTTCTCAGTGCACCTTGTCCGATCCAAAAATGATTGGAAAATTTAGTTTTGCCCAAAAACCCCGTTTTGCCCCGTTGCCCCATTTTGCCCCGCTCTCCCCTACTTAATACGTAACCGTCAAAAGAAATGCGCGATCTCCCGTTTCTCCTCTGAAATTGGTACATCGCTCGAGTAATCCTTCAATTTCGAAGTTGCCGTTTTACTTCTTACCTGCGTCTATTAATATTGCAGCTCAGGGATCTACGTGACATCGTACCGGCGAAATCCTCGGTTTTGCACCCAGCAATACCGCAGCTCCGCTGTCTCGATCCGTAAGCCCTCGCTAAGTCCCGGAGACTTAGCGATGCGACAGGCGCGTTTGATGGTCTCCCCGCGAAGGAGCCTGCATTTGACAGCCCGCGGAAATATCGGACAAAAAGCTTTTCACGTATTTCCGTCGTTCTTATCACATATATTTTTTTGTTGGAGTGGAAATTATTAAAAAATCCCTCGTGACGCACGGGAGAAACAAACGAATCTATATAAACGTCCATCCCCGGTGCGAACACGGGTTACAAAAATTAATAGAAAAAACGTTGGAGTGGGAGATTCCGTCGTGCAGTTGGTACATAAAAACGAACGAAATCGTCCCACCGCCTCGGGGATGACGTAGAATCCGCCGTGTCGCGCATTCCCATAGTTCAATCTCACAGTGTAACTTTCCATGCCAATATTGTCACGCGATAAAATTACTTTTTTCCCGATTGCGCTAAAATAATCACATTCCTTGCGTGCAATAGGGGCGGAAAATAACCTATTTTTGACATTATTATTAACATTTAATTCTATTAACATGTTAACATGTTAAATATTAACATGTGCGCATGCGCGGTACAATTTCATTACACCCTAGGGAGTAACAGGGCTCATTACTTCCGCTGAAAGTAATGATTATTGGCGAATATGACTATTTTGTGACGCAAGAAATGTGGTTATTTTAACGAAATCGGAAAAAAAAACGTATGCCACAAGGGGGAAGTGCATTTTCACCTCGTGTGAATTTCAAACTTCGCACTCGGTGAAAACACACACTAAAGGCATTTTTTCGCATCGCGTGTGGGAAAAATATTGCGCATGCGTACAAACGCAATATGGTATTTTTTCCCGCACTAGAACGGAAAAGTGCTTTTCTGCACTTCATGGGAACGGAAAGCGTGATTTTCGTGAATTTGTTAGGACAAATTATGCGAATAGCATGGGAGTTCCGACTCGTGTGACATTTTCACACTCGTCAAGAACTGCCTTTCTACGCCCTTGCCATACAAATAACTATTTCCCAGAAGAGGTATCGATTGAAAATTTAGAAAACCCATAATAACAGAAGTGACTCAGTTGTGCGCTCGTGTCGCACTTGTCGAGATCTTTCGAAAGAGATACAAAAAATGCTCGTGGCTCTGTTACCCTGGCAATTTGATATTGATCGCAACAGGTACGATGGCAGTGTAATTTACTTTTTTTCTTTTTTTTTTCATTGTGAAATTGAGAAAAAAAAATTGACATCGGGATAAAACCACTGACTCGTACGTGAAACTATGAACAGCGAGGGAAATCCACCCAAGTTCCCTTGTAGATTCCGTGCTATGTGCTTTGCGGGAAGCGCTCGGTCGGTGCTTACGCAAGAGACGCGGCTGTGGTAAATGTGAATTTAATAGAGAGGCGAGGAGCGAATGAGCAATCCGTCCGATGAATATACACCGTTGATTTACAGACCGAGCTGGATGAAGAACGACGAGGGAGGCAGAAACAACACACAGACACACATGGAATATTAAAACATCGTATTTGCATCGAAGAGTTCTCTTAACAGTCAAGTTACATATATGTTTATTATGATTTATTATGAATATACAGCTTTATCAACATTTCTTTTTATTTTTTATACACTTAACACATATCTGTATCACCGCCCCAAGCTCACCGCAATCGAAGCTTATAAGATTTTTTTATGTGACAATATTTATACACACAAAAAAGGGAATACTATAAAGAAAATTGTTGCTGTTTTCATCGATACAGCGAATGTAAAAAAAAAAAATCGAAGCTCAAAACGAAATTCGCTGTCTAATAACAAGTCGATTTCCTCGAAGTCGAGACTCGCGTCGGACTCGAAAAATTTGTACATTTCATCAGTCGAACTGAATATAAAAAAATCGTTCGTTAAACCTTATCACCGACCCGGCGGACTTTTCCAATGAAAAAAGTTCTTGATAAAAAATTTTTTTTAAATAAAAAAAATGTATCACGAATTACCGAATTTACGAAAAAAACTTTTTTCATTTGTCGCTGTGCGCCATACGTTTCGGCCAATATACTTTAGATTGCGGCGAGGAGTGCCGAGGATTTTGGCAAACTTTATATTTATCTTTCTCCCCTTAACTTCATGCAGAATTATTATCAGGGCCGAGAATAAAATTTATGTCGCAAACTTATTTACATACAGACAAAATATTCTCACTCGAGCTGCGAACTCTCGAGTTCGCGCGTTCGATCATAATTTTTCAAGTGAATTTGATCTTTGGTCTGCGCGCAATTTCATCAAATTCGAGGTTTGTATTTTACTTAATCGTTGGCGTGTCGTTGTTTCGGATAAACGTCGGGATGGGGGTGTGTTGGGTTGCGATTATTCCAGATGTATCGGCAAATGCGTCCGTTTCAAATAATCGTTGCGTTCTCCCTCGCGTGAATTTTCTCGCAAATGGAACGCGAATTCAGCCGAAGAGTTTGCACGTGGCTGTCGGCCGTGCTGTGTCGCCATCGTATCGACGTTGATTTCAGTCTCCCTGAAAGCAAAACGCATCAATTACGGAGCATAATGTCTGGATAACGATCCTCCGCGAGTTTCCGCGCCGAGAAACATGCACGAGCGCAGCGAGATGCGTAATTATTATGGCGTTTGTGACGAAAACGTGACGCGGAAGGCCGAACGCCAATTGCACGCGACACTCGCTACTATTGCCTGATATCGTGTACACGTGTATCGAGACATCAGAGATAATCTCTGAAATTCCCCAAGTGTACAAAGGTATTTAAATCTCCCTCGTTCCCTGGGGAACTCGCAAATGATCGAATTCACGTGCGTGCTGCGGACATTTGATGTAAGCGTTTTTTTTTAACTTGGTCTCTCAAACTCGACCGCAACTACTTTCGGTGCATATTTTTGGGGAATGCCGTTTCTGGTTCCGTATTTAAACAAAATCTTTCTTGAATCTTTCTTAAATCTTTCTTAAATCTTTCTCAAATCTGCGCTACTTTTCGCACGGATTTAGCATGATTACAGCATGATTTATAATGACATATCATTATAGCTTCCAGTCCTTGAAATTTAAAGATAATATTTAAGTTATAAATTTATCAGGATTTTGATTTTCGACCTATCGGGAAGTAAGATTCTGATTCAAAATTGGTTCAGATTTTGAGGACACATTGTACGATATCTTATCTAAACACCTGTTGAATTCAAACAATAATGTTTTTCCATGAAAGGGGGGTTTCAAATATTGCACGAAAAATGGGATTATTTTAGCGGGGCTGACAACATATTCGTCGTGAAAAACGTAAAGAATCGTTTGGCGCTTAAATTTTTTCTTTGCCTTTACATATTAAGAGGCGAAGAGAAATGTGGTAGCGCGCGGGTGGAGCATGTATTTGTCACGTATAACACCCCGGGCGCCGCGACTTCTACCACCCCCCACCCCATCTCTGCACGATGATGACACTGCCGTAATTGCGTTAGCAGCACTTGACGTAATTTATGTAGGATGCAATTGAACCTGCGCGCAGTGTTCTCCACTGTCAAATCACTGTCTCCAGTGATTTTAAGATCCGCTGACGCGATAATATCACTCAGGTCGCGTAATTGAATTATATGCACACCGATATGCCTCAAGTGCCCAAGTAGATGGGTAAAATGAGAAAAGTTTTAATTGTCATACAGAACGCACTTGATTAGGACACCAGTTATTTATAATGAGGAGGGAGTGGAGATAACGAGTAGAGATGCACAGTAAAATATACTTTCGTAAAATAGGAATGCGAAACTTCGGAAAAATAATTTTGTTAAACAAGTGACAAACTCGTTTGTCACTTATTTTAATGTACGAACCTGTCCTTTTATTTCTCGTCTCATTGTAAAACTAGAAAATTAACAAATAAAAAATTGTGGACGTTTGTGGACAATAAGTTGTTGTAAAAAGTACACTTTTTTTTTACCGTGGATGTGAGACGATATATAGTTTAACAGCGCAAAAAAAATCTCGGTGTATAAAAGCGGGATTTTTCTTTTTTTCGAGTCCTCGTAATAAAAATATCTCCTTGATGTAAAAAAATACGTCATAGGTTCTTGAGCTGCATTAACCAAGGTAAAAAATATAATTAAAAAAATGTCAACACGGTTTTTCAATTTCAATGGAATTTCAATGGAATGAAATTAAAAAAGTAAGTCGCCGACTGCGTTATTGATCGACGCAGACGGCTTCGTTTTTCTAATTTCATACTCTTAAGCTTCCTTCGACAAAAATTTATCAGTAATTTGACAGTTATCTGCCGAGGATCTACGGGACTTACGAGACAAATGCGTGGGCTTAAGGAGGGGCTTGGACTTTGTTCTATAAAAAAAAAATAAAGAATCAACGATTACTTGAAAATCTGAAATATTCATACGTATTCAGAAAAATAAACGAATCATTTTCATAAAAAAAGTTTTGTTGCCGTGTAATTTGTTAACCAATTAAGTTTTTGATGAAATTGTTAATAACATTTTGCAATTATTATTATGCAAAATTAATCTTCTCAGTACCTTTAGTATACATGATGTTTTTCAGATTTTTACACCATCAAGAAGTATTTCTCTTATTGTTGTCGAACTTATGCGAAGTCAGCGCACAGCGAGACTTCCTCCTTAAAGCGTCCCCTCGACGCGATGTGAAACACGTTATAACCGCGCGATATACAGAACCTTGAGACGATTACGAACCGGCTGGGAGGGACGCTCTGTATTTTCGACCCCGGCTATGCGAGAAACCATACTGTTTTAATCTCATCGGCAGCCACTTTGGGAGGATAAAAAATTCTCGGAGTACATTTTCGTTGAATTTCAGAAATTCATGAAATTTTTTTTTAACTTGTAGGATTGTAACACAACTCGTTTTCCAAATGGCTGAGTTAGCCCTTTATTCCACACAGTAGCAAGTTGGTTAAATATCATAGCGAAATAAACGAAACGTGCAATTTTAAAAAATCATCTCCAAAGGTTCCAAAGCCTAAAAACGTTCCCTTTTTTTTAACAAAAGCTGATAAATTGGAGAGGATTTTATGGCAGCCCGTTCGTCAACACATGGGAAAGTTGATTGACAGAAGACACACGTCACAAAACGTCCGTCCGTCGATCACTGTGAAGCGCAAGAGATTTTTTTCCCTTCATTCCATACAGTAGCAAGTTGGTAAATATCGTGGCAAAATAAGTCGTGGAATTTTGAAAAATAAACTTCAACGGTTTTAAAGCCTGAAAAAACATTAACATTTTTTGTTTTTAACAAAAGTTGACAAATCGGTGACCATAACAGTTTTCATGACGACCCTTTCGTCGACACATGAGAAAGTTGATTGACAAAAGACACGCGTTACAAAACGAGTCCCTCGATGACTGTGAAGCACAAAAGATTTTTTTTCTCGCTATATCGGATACCGCGTCGGTGCCGGACACGCTGCGGGATAAAAATGAGCGATTCCCGATAATGGCATGGCAGACTAGAGAGTGCGATCCTTTTACCACGATCCACTGGAAAGTTCGTTAACAAAAGCAAAGCGGGATTTTTACCCGGAGAGTCACAGGGACGTGACGTAATGGGTAAAAGCTGAGATAGGCGACGGTCTAATAATAGTTGTTACGAGCGATCCGACTCACCTGACTGGGAACGTCCAAGATCCGAGCGTCGAATGCCTGCCATTTCTTGCATCTGACGGCTGTTCGTGTTCGATCGGCCTAGCATGCAGCAACAGATGATTTTCTGGAAGTAGACTCGAAACCTGTGGAAATATTGATGAGCGTTGCAATTGACCGGGCATTCGGGGGTCTGTTGTTTTTTCTTATACTGGTCAATCAAACGTTCGACCATTTCGAGCGTTCCGGCGTTCGAAAACATTTTTTTTACGCCGAAAATAAAAATAAACGAAAGTTTTTCCCCAAACGACAATTCGCTGAAAACCAAAAGAACTTGATTGCATTGACGAATGTTATCGACATTTGGAATTAGCGGCTTGCGGCATCCCTCAGAAACATTTTCACCGTGACGTATCGAATTTCGTCGGTCTTGGGCTTGCAGCAAAAAGCTCTGGTCGCAACAGCGACATTTTTTTGCTCACTCAGAAGCCCGACCGCATGCTTGAAAAATTACGACCCGACATTGTGTCATTAATTTTTCCGACAAAAAAACTTTTTTGCAGCGCGTCTCTCAGAAAATAAAAATAATAACAAATAAAAAATGATGTAGCGATATATACATTGAAGTAAGTACTACGCGCTAGCGGTTCGCTTAAGGAAAATCCTTTTGAATGTACTTAGCGTTGAGACGCAACCGCGTCTCTCGATAACGCAAAGCGGAGGAAAATGTTGCTTTACTGAAAAAATTTGTGAGATTAAATTGATTCTTTTACTCCGCTACATCTTCACTCGTGGTAGTTAACCTTTAGCGTTACGATGGGACAGACAGCCAGAAAAAAAAAATTATTTGACGGCCACTGTTTATTAAGATTAAGTAAAATATTTATTTGATTTAAGTAACTATTTACTTAATTTAAATGAATATTTATTCAAATCAAATCATTTTATTTAATCTCAATAAACGGTGGCCGTCAAATAATTTTTTTTCTGGGTGTAGGGTGTCCTTATTTTTTTTTAAATTTAGTTAATTTTACTAACTATTAATTAATTTTTTAAACAAATTTCTTGACGTGAAATACCGCAGTTTTGTTTTTATAGTATCAAAATGTATGGCTCAAAGGGTTAAGTAGAGGCGTGCTATGGAAAAGTTAGATCGAGTTCGTTCTTCCGGCTTGTCCATTGTCTTTGCGTGGCTCGCGGCGAGTCGATGCCTTTTTAGTTTAGCATATCGGCTGTTGAAAATGAATGCAAAAAATACTTTTCACAAAAACGGAGAAAAACTGCTATGCATATGTATTTCTTTTAACCGTAACGTACGAAACGTAGCTATAATAATTCGATAAAAGGGGTTTGTTCAAAAGACATATCAATGACATGGGATACAGTCGGGAAATACACATTTGAATTTCAAAGCTATTCGCCAGCCAGTGTCTTTGTATAGCTCAAGTGAAACGTAAAATGTCCGTATTTGCCTCGGCACGCCCTGGGGGTTTCACACTGCGGACTCCTCACCCGGAGGTTGCCTTTGAGTCTTTATTTTTCTGTGTTATCTCGCGTTTCTTAATCAAGATGTCCGCATTTATTCTTTTAAATTGCAGCTTCGTCGTAAATGTTTTTCAGTTTTATTTTTTAATTTCTTTTAAATTGCGGCTACGTCGTAAGTGTTTTTTAGTTTTATTTTTTAAACAACGTTTTTTTTTAAACGCGCGCGTTGGTTCCTCGAGTCGTAGCTTATTATTTTTTTTTGCAGTTCACCCTCAGCTATGATTTATCGAGGTCCGTGTCATATTATTTTTATTTTCCGCCGTTCGGAGCCAGAGCGACGCTCCGGAGGCGACTGTGTCTTGCAATCGTCCCGATAAGACGGGGCCGTTGACACGACCAAGCGATTTCTTTCGAGACCTCTATAATTCGTCTCGGCGCTGCGATTGTCGTTTGGGCAACGTCTGCCAGAAACCCTCCAGACTGAATTTAATTTAATCGAATCGATAGAGCATCAAAGTGCAATTTAACTCGGTAGACCATAAAATCACTCGAACGAATAGAGATAAAAGTAAAACAAAAACCAAACGTTCGCTAACTGGTATTCCGTCGAGGTGTGTAAAGGGAACTGAGCGACCTGCACTATACAGCGGGTAATTGCGTTTTCTCTTTAACCCGCACGATGCTTCAGGCCGCGGCTCGCCCTGTTTACAACCCGAGCTTCCGACGCACACCCTTTAAGGAGGGAGTCTCGCTGCGCGCTGACTTCGCCTAAGTTCGACAACAATAAGAGAAAATTGCAAGTACTTCTTGACGGTGTAAAAATCTGAAAAAAATCATGTATACTAAAGGTACTGAGAAGATTACTATTGCATAGTAATAATTGCAAAATGTTGTGAACAAATTCATCAAAAAAGTAATTGGTTAACAAATTACCCGGCAACAAAACTTTTTTTTTATTTCTTTTTATAGAACAAAAATCAACGATTAATTAAAAATCTGAAAAAATTCATACGTATTCAGAAAAATAAACGAATCATTTTAATAAAAAAAGTTTCGTGCCTGGTAATTTGTTAACCAATCAATTTTTTGATGAATTTGTTAATATCATTTTGCAATTATTATTATGCAAAATTAATCTTATCAGTACCTTCAGTATAGATGATTTTTTTTCAGATTTTTACACCATCAAGAAGTACTTGCAATTCTCTCTTGTTGTTGTCGAACTTATGCGAAGTCAGCGCGCAGCGAGACTCCCTCCTTAAGAACCTCGCTATTTACAGCAAAGCTTGGTCACGCCTGATAAAACCTCCCTCCTCGCAAGTAAATTATCGCGGTTTCAACAGCGGCTCGCTCGTTCATCGCGTCTCCGTTTTTCGTCTCTATTCCTTCGTTGTTTTTTTTTCATTCCTCACCATTCGCTCTCCACACCGAGCGGGTGTGATTAATTATTCGCTAACAGTTTTCGCTCACTCGTGGATTTAATAAATTTAAATTTCGTCGGTACAATAGAGCGTGGGTTGAACGGTCTACGAGAGCTCGTCTAGAAGTTTAACTTTGCGCGCAATTATACGTGATAATTTCTCGAATCGCCCGCTCCCGCGAGATTTTCGGTTCTCGCCGAGCGAAACTGGAGAGTCGTTGTTCCGGCAAATGGTTTTGACGGGGCGCACTGTGACTCGAACGCCGTTAGAGGAAACGTCGGATTAAACGATTCGTCTCCGACAAAGGGTCGAAATTTCCCGAACGGAGATTATATCGCGCGCCAGTCGCAACGCAAAGCCAAAGACGCGCGAATTAATGAAAATTCTCCGGGCGTGACTAAGTGTGTCTAGGGACTTCGGTCTCAGGAACGGACAGAAGAGAACGGTTCATCGTGACCATTCAATCGCTAAGTTGGATCTGCTTGGGAAGACAGTGAAATTATATTTCGAGCGTGTCAACGATGGGTTTGTACGATCTGCTGCACCGGAATATCCCCTCGAGGCTTCTCTTTCGGTCGGCCTTTGTACAGTCGAACCACGATTTGTTTGCACCTCACTTGTCTCGAGCCGCAGGCGGGAAACGAGTGGGTCAAGGGCGCGAGCTTTCGCAAGCACACCCGATTACCGGCCGAATCGCGACACTGTGCGTAATTGGAATTATTCGCGACGATCCGACAAACATTTTGGGTAAAGTAAAAAAAATATAATAAAAATGTATAAACGACGATAGACTTTCATCATTTTTCTCGTATTTAAGGTAGTACTAGCACAATGACTGACGCCGCCTAAGTTCGAGAGAAAAAAGACAAAGATTACAGACACTTCTCGATGAGAAAAAAATCTGAAAAATTCTAGCATATAAAAGATGCTGAAAAGATTGTTTGTGCATAATAATAATTTCAGAATGTTCATGACAAATTACTGAAAAAAATTGTGCAACGAATTACACGGCAACCAAATTTTCTTTTATTACGAAAATGATTTGTTAATTTTTCTGAATACGTATGAATTTTTTCAGAATTTTATTTAATACTTGAAAATTACGATTTTAAACAAACTTTAACATAAAGGAAACGAATAACATTTTGGGATCATTATTATGGACGAACAATCTTATCAGCATTTTCCATATACTTAAATATTTTCAGATTTTTATCCGATAGAGAAGTGTTTGTAATTCTCTTTTATTCCTCTCAAACTTAGGCGGCGTCAGTCATTGCGCTAGTACTACCTTAAATGTGGATTTTCTATCTACATTTCATATCTAGATTGAAATATGGGATCTTTTATTCTGGGCTCCTGCGCATTGAACATTTTCATTTCTACTGTACATTCTCATTTTTCAGCCGATTGTTTTTAATGTTTCTTTTTTTTTAAGCCGGTTCGACCTTTTAAGTTATTATTCCCGGTGCAATGTATGCTAATGACCAGATACATTGTTTCATGCATATTTTGAATTGTTTGTGACACAGTTTTTATATTTTCATTTATGAGACCATTTTCCGGAAAATCAGGCTTCCACTGTAACTCTATCGAAGCCAAGAAATGTCATCGACCTGTGACGATTACACGCGATTTTTTTACTTTTTCGCGCGTGGAATATACTCATTTATAGTGTACATTTTTATTTGTCAGTCGATTTTTTTTTGCCACCCGATTCAACCTCACCTATTCTTCTCAATGGAATGTCCTCTAATGACCAAATACACATCGTTTTGTGTTTATTTTGCATTGATTGTGGCACAGTTTTTATATTTCCATTAAAAAGCCTATTTAGCCTGAAATTGAGGTTCCACTGTAACTCGATCGAAGCCAAGAAAAATTGTCGACCCGCGACGATTACACGCGATTTTTTTACTTTTTCGCGCGTGGAATATATTTATTTGTACAGTACATTTTTATTTGTCAGTCGATTTTTTTTGCCACCCGATTCAACCTCACCTATTCTTCTCAATGGAATGTCTTCTAATGACCATATACACATTTTTTTGTGCTTATTTTGCATTGATTGTGGCACAGTTCTTATATTTCCATTAAAATGGCTATGTAGCCTGAAATTGAGATTCCACTGTAACTCGATCGAAGCCAAGAAAAATTGTCGACCCGCGACGACGATGATTCTGATTAACCTTTTCCACGCGAATCTCGTCTAGACACATAAATTTACGCGATGGTTTGCAGACGATTAAGTTTTAAAACAAATGTAAAACTCACCGAGTGTTCATCCAGTAGTAGATAATGGGATTCACCATGGCGTTGGACATTGCGAGCCAGTAAAAACTCAGATAGACGTGCTGTACGTAAGTGGTTCCCGTAAAGTGTTGATGGTGATAGAGAAAAATGAAGAATCCGTGATACGGTAACCAGCACACCGCAAATATTGTCACGACTATGATAAACATTTTCACCACCTGTGGAAAAGTCGAGGGTAGAGAAGTAAAAAAAAATTGAAATTTTCATATCGCTTCTTCATAAAAGTTGAAAATTGAAATTCGCGAAGCTTCTTCTATGAGGAAGCACTGTCTGTATTTTTGGCTTCCTCATAGAGGAAGCGTCGCGAATTTCAATT